>JAQQSK010002834.1:0-189589 GCA_028658325.1 Potorous gilbertii | reverse complement strand
TCCGTCATATCTGTTCACGATTGTTGTGATGGTCAAATGAGAGATTCTCTGAAGAGTATGAATTTTGAAAAACTTGAAGGTGCTGTATAAATGTAATTCATTCTTTTTAAGCCTCTGTGAATATTTCTGGAATGACTAATACTACAAAGTTCTCTGGAAAACCTGGATTAACTAGGCATTCGTTTGCAGTTCTCCTCCATGACATGCCTAAGAAATTCTTTCCTCAAATTAACCCCCGTGGAGCAGAAGTCTGTGTAAACAGATGGACTTTGCACCTTGCCCTAAAGGTCAACTGGCCTGAGTTCTGTCAGATTGACAGAGAGCTCCAGAGTCAAGAGCCTTTCTTTAAGAATATTGCAGCCTCTGGTGGGGCTCTGGGTGGAGTGACATGAGTCAATGACAGCTCACATGAGAGCTATCATTCAATAGTCCATCGTTTTAAGAGTTTTATTTGCCATGGAAATAACAATAACGAATGATACGTTTACTTTTAAATTTACTTTTATTTTTTATTTTACTTGTTACATTTATGTTTTTTTTTTTACTTTTCATAACATCATCACATAAATTCTATCATATGGTCTTGACACAGCATAGCAAAGTCATAGAAGAATTTTTTATAACCTGATGAAGGCTACCCTGGCTACAGAATCCTTTCCCAGAAAGACTTTAATTTCTTCCCTATTAAGTGTCTTCTTTTTGTCTTTTTTAAACTCAACTAAGAAAGTATAGCATAGTAGATGGGGGGCTGGCCTTGAATTTAGGAGGTTTGTTTTTGTTCAATCCCTAATAGAACGCTAGGCAGACTTTTAAGACTATAAATTACCAACAATTATCTGTTTCAGTGGAAGGAATTTTTATAGTGGGATTCCCTTTTACTGAGAAAATCTCATGTTTGGACCAAACACACAGTTGCCCTTCAGCGCATGTGTACGTGTGTGCGTGCACGTGTGCACATGGACACACATGCACATACACACATGCACACATGCACACACACAGAGTGGATAGAGCCCTGGGCCTGGAGTCAGGAAGACTTGAGTTCCAAAGTGACCTCAGACACTTACTAGCTATATGAAGCTGGGCAACTTATTTGAACCTGTTTCTCTCAGTTTCTTAGTCTATAAAATGAACTGGGGAAGAAAGTGATAAACCACTCCAGTATCTTTGCCAAGAAAATCCCAAACTGGGTCACAAAGAGTCAGATGTGACTGAACCACAACAAAAGCTTTTATTTTAAGGCTATAATTATTAAGACACTTCAAAGCTCAGCAAAAATAGTACCTCCTGTGAGACCTTTCCTGATTCTTCCATTTCCCAATGTCTCCTTGACCCCAAATTACCTTGTATTAACTTTGTGTATATCTTTGTGTGTTCCCTTTCATATACACATTATTTCCCCTAAGAGAACCTAAGCTTCTTAAGAGCAGTTTTTTTAAAAAAAATTTTTTTTCTCTATATACAGGACCTAGGACAAGTGCCTGATACACTTGAAACTGTTCATTGATTGCTTGATTATTGATGCTAGCCAATGTCTTTAGCTTGGAAAAAACAAATCCAAAGAGTTGCTTAACTACTGGACCTCCTTGATCTCCATACCAACATTGCTGCTGTATAAGCATACAAATTAAATGAAGAGGAGATATGTAAAACCAGCAATACCAAGCAGACCCTAAAGAGTGCAGCAAGTGTGGCCTTGTGCGCTCCTGCAGCCAAAGTAGGATTGGAATTCCCCAATAAGATAACTCAAAGGTTTGAGTTAATTCTGCTTTTGCCATATCCCTGGTGGGGGCCCTCTCTAAGTCCCCAAGGAGGACGCTTGCTGAGCATCATGTCAACATTGGACAAAGCCTGTTTCTGAACATGGTGCCTGTTTGGATGTTCTCTGTGAATATAGTGCCATTGAAAAGAACTTTGTTTGCAGTGCAGTTAATTTTCTTTCTTCTGCACCCTGATCATTGTCTAAATGTCAAAGGAGCATCTCTCTCATCTATCAGATTGATGGCATCACCCTGGACTTCCCACATAGACAAGATAAACTGAAGGCTTCTGCAGACAGGTATGTAACTGTGGAGACAGCAGTGCTGCAGAAGAAGCCTCCTGACCAGGGGGAATGTTGGTCCCATAGTCAACTCTCTAGCATGGCAGTCACCTTTGACATGTCTTACTGAATGGGAGTTTGTTTTCTAATTTCCATGGTTCAGCCATAGGCCATGCAAAGTAAATACTGGTAAACGATCAACAGTGGGTTCAAAGGAACATAAGACCAGAAGCCCCCTCCCTGCCTTTGGAAAGCAGTTTGGGTTGTGTTCACATGTGAATCAATCTGTTTTGGGTCTTTGAAGTGACTTTGATTAAGAGTTGTGTGAAATGCTAGTGGAATGGGTGGGGCCAACAAAGGAATTGATAGCTACAACTCAGACCTACACTTGGCTTGCACAGAGAATATGGGTGGAAAATGTGAACCAGATAGCAGAAATATTTGTGCTTGGATACTGTCATCTGAAAGGAATATTTCTCATCTGAGTAGAGACTCAAATTAACTGTCCTTTAAATAGAATGCCTTTATCCTTAAGAAAATGAAATCTCAAATTTAGGAGCATGTTGAAAATCCCCCATCATAAATAGAGATATCTAGTGAAGTAGGGTTTGCTAAAAATGAAACTGGAAAAAAGAGGCCTCATATTACTACTACTAGGTATGGCTATTTGTTTTCTCATCCTGTATTAACTGACAAATCATAAGGGTATGATTTGGTAAATGACTTTTTTCAGGGTTCCTTCATCAAGTGAAAGGATCGTTGATTGACCTTTAAAAAGGAGGAACAGTTTACAAACTCCTCATTGATACAATTGTAGTTATAATTTTTAATGACAACAATGGTACTTATTCTTGTAGACAATCAGGTCCCACCTGCAATTAGAAGCCCAAATACAGTCTATAGAAATAATCCTCAATTGTTGTACAAGTATGACAGTTAGTAAATGAATTATTGGTATTTGATCAACTTAGCAAAAAAGCAAAAAGTTTTTAAAAGCCAAAAAAAAAACATCCAGCCCCAAAATAACAACAAACTAGCTTTTCACAGTTCTGACAGCAAATTCAATCCAATTCTTAGTCATTCAAAACTATCCAACAAACATATGTCAATTTCCTGCTATTTGCAAAAGCATTATGCTAGTTATACAATATTTATTTGGGGATACAGAAATGAAAAGACATGACATAACTCCTGTTGTCAAGGATGTTGTAATCGATTTGGGGGGTAGGAGAGCTATAATATGTATACATACAGAAATGTATATCTACAATATAAGGCATGATAGTAATAAATGATATTTTTCTGGCATTTTAAGGTTTGTACATACGTTGTCTCATTTGATCCTCCCAATCAGCTTCCTATGTGCTAAGTGCTATTAGTATCCTTATTTGATAGATAAAGAAATCAGACTGAATGAGGCAGAGCCAAATGAGCAGAAATAGAACAATTTCTACTATTACATTAATTTTATAAAAATGGATAATCTCAAGAATTTTTAAAGAATAATGAAGAATGAAATGTACAGAACCAAGAAAACAATTTATATGATAATAACACTATAAAATAAAACAACTTTGAAAGCTATAAAAACCAAGACCCACATAATGACCATTAATGTTTCCAGAGGATCAACGAAACATACTATCCTATAGAGAGCTAATGGATTTAGGGTGCAGAATGTAGCATACATACATACAATATGTATACATTATACATATTTGCATATGTTTTGCTTGAATAGGCACATTTGTTACTGCTTTTTTTCTTTGCTTTTTTTTTCTAATGGGGTTGGGAGTGGGAGAGAGAGAAAATAATTTCTGTAATTTTTTTTTTTTATAGAGAGATGGGGAAGAGTGCTATAGGTGGAATTTTGGAGAGGTCACTGTGTTAGTTTTACTTAACTGTTTTATTTTATTACAGGAGACCTCCCACAAAATGGGATTAATCTTAAATATTTGTGATTAAAAAGATGAAACATAACAATGAAACTGAAAGTGTAAAATTAGAAAAGAATTTTAATAGGCTAAACCAATTGCATAGGATCACATAGCTGATAAATATTTGAGGCAAGATTTGAACCCATATCTTCTTCATTTGAACTTTTGATCCTCTCTACCATTTTATCTCCAGGCAAAAATGTTAGGGGCAAAAGAGAAAGCAGACAAATTCTTCTAGTAATAGCTGAGGAGGGAGAAAGTGTTATCACTGGGGCATCAACAGGAAAGTCTTCCTAAAGGAGAGGGTACTTGAAGGAAGGTCTTGAAGGAAAATAAGGATTTTAGGAGAAAGAGAAGTAGAGGGAGGACATTTGAGGC
Organism: Potorous gilbertii; assembly: GCA_028658325.1. Classification (NCBI taxonomy): domain Eukaryota; kingdom Metazoa; phylum Chordata; class Mammalia; order Diprotodontia; family Potoroidae; genus Potorous; species Potorous gilbertii. The sequence continues at coordinate 185,233 of JAQQSK010002834.1, read as the reverse complement.
ATGGTGGATGGCCGTCATAGACAAAAGCAAGAAATTATCAGTCAAGGTTATGGAATAGCTAACTGTCCTGTTCAGTTGAAATAGAGTGTACAATAGGGAGTGTAACAATACTGAAAGAGTAGGTTGGAAAAAATTATGAAGGGTTTTGAATGCCAGGATAAAGAATTTGTATTATTTTCCTCTATAATTAATATGGATTAATTGATTTTTTTTTGAACAAGAGAATGCATGGAAAAAGAATTAGCAACTACAAGAAAGAAAAAAGTTCTGTTTCAAAATTTATCAGCCATGCTAAAAAATTAGGAAAACATGATTACTTGATTGCCCCTTTATGTATGTTAAATGTATGAATGTGAGTATAACGTATAAGTATGGAATGACAAATATCACATTCCACCAAAAGTTTAAACTTTTCAATTTCTATGTGTTTATTTCCTTCTCCCACAATGACTGGCCCTGGGAATAAAATTTATGGAACTGTTTGCCCCTGCTTTTTCTCTTCCAATTATATCAAATGTATAACATTTCCGTTAAGTCTACCCACATTTTCTAACTTCACAAAATCCTGCTCTTAGAAAATTCTTTCAGTCCTTCTGAGAGACTGACCCTGCTACAAATACTCTCATGCTACACACAAACTATTAAGACCTCAAGTACTTTTGAAAGTTCAAACTATATAATATGGTATGTGTGGCTGTATAGTTTCAGTTCCCTCACCAACAGAATATTTTGGAAGTTAAAACAAAATGTTATAGAAAACACGAGGATGTTAATGTATTTTGACCTCAGATTTTTTGATACCAATTTCATTTTTGCCTTTATTTTTGCTGATTTGTCTTGGGGATTGAGCATTTCTCTTAGAGTAAAAATACTAATTTGATCTGATGAAATTGATATAAAAAGCAAATGTTTTTAATTTATGGACTAATGCTTAATTCTATGTTCTTGACTATACAACAATGATTTTTATACAGTAAGTTTTTATTTCTTCAGGAATTGGTCATTCTGACTTTTAGAGGAGCCATGCCATGTCATGGAAAGAGTAATGTTTTTGGAGTCAGAAGACCTGTGTTTGAATGCTGACTGTGTCAGTTACTGTTTGTAAAACTGTCTGAAGCATCAAGGGTGATACATTGAATACTGGACCTGGAGTCAGGAAGATTAAAGTTCAAATCTGACCTCAGACACTTGTGACACCGGGCAAGTCATTTAACTTCTGCCTGCCTCAGTTTCTTCAACCTTAAAATGACAGGGCAGGAGGGAACACCTATCTTATAGGACTGTTGTGAGGATCAAATAAAATGTTATTTATAAAGTGCTCGTCACATAATAGGCACTTAGTAAATGCTTATTCCCTTCTCTCCCTTCTCTCTGCCCCTTCTGTCTGTCACATTTATGTGACCTTGAATAAGTCATTTCCATTGTACTTGTACTACTATTTATTTACATGCTATGACTCACTCTAGAATGTAAACTATATTTTGCTTTTATTCAGATCCCCTAGCATTCATCATAGTACTTAGCACATAATTAACTCTTCAGAAATGCTTGATAACTTGATGGATTTTACTGATAACTTGTTGTGAATAATGTCCTTTATAAGCCTTAAAATATTGTAGAAATGTCATTTGATGTTATTATGCTAATGAATCTCCCTGAAAATTACTACTTAGGGGAAATAATAACTTCATCTTATTGACCCAATAGAATAACCATAATTTTGAAAATAATTTTTGTTTCTTAAAGTATATTTTCTACAAGCTCATCTTTTTCTAATACACACATTTGAATTTTGATCTGTGTTTGCCTTAAAAGTTATAGAAGAACTCTAGTTAGTAAAAAAAAAAAAAAAAGCAAACATTCCTTTTTCTCCAAGTTTCAGATATATTTTATTTCCATTTTAATTGACTGTGAGTACCATACCAGCCCCTTCTAAGATTGTGAGCCTTTTATTTTGTGAATAGAAATGGATAAAACCTAAATAATTCAGTGAAGAAATATTTGACTGTTTCTTTTACGACTGAACAAACTGCCTGTGCCCTAGGTTGTAGGAGAGATTCACTAGTGAAGGATATGAAACACCTTAGAATTCAGTTCTAGCCCAACAATTCAATTCAATTGAATTATTAAATTATAATTATTAAATTACAATTGAATTATAAAATAAAATTAAATTATTAAAATCATCCACAAGGTACTGTGCCCCACGGGATTTATTTCCCTGGGGAAACAAACACAAAATGGTCTCTGGGAACTTAACTTTGTGGGCATGGACTCTGTAAGGTCTGTACTAAACGATTAAATATACCAGAGCTTCCCTTCTTCACTGGGGAACCAGACAATGGTGTAGCACAATAACTAGCCAATCAGGATGACTTCTGAAGGCTTCTTGACATATCAGTTATCCTTTTCAAGTAAACTTTAGCTGAGTCTGCGACTGCTGAAACCAATCTTGACCAGCTCAGAAAGAGCAGCAAATATCTTGCTTTCTGACTCATCTAAAGAGCAATGAACATCCTAATTTCTGATGTACTGTGTCTACAGATATCTTTTCCCTAGACTTTCACTTCCCAGACTTCCACTTCCCTGACTTCCTGATCTTCTTTCCCTGACTTCTTGATGAATACCTCAAATAATCAAAAATACCCCAAAATGCATAAACACCTCATCCTTTCCCTGTTTCCTTTTGAGCAGCCGAGAACTTAGTCTTTGCTCCAGCTTGCAACTTCTCAGACAACAAAGGCCATTATTACCTTTGTAAGCTGTGATCAGACTCTTTTTCATTCCAGGTGCCTCTATTTGGTTTCTTCTATTTTAGTAGTTTGCAGGGGTTCTTATTTTAATTACCTTCTATGGGGAGGATATAAACTTAACATGTAGGATTAGTAAAATTTAATATTTTACTATAATCACAGTTCTTATTATTCCTGACAAGGGTTAAAGTGAAGGAACTTATAATGTCACCTTCCCAGGGAAATCCATCCTTCTTGGAAAGGTAGTCAGATAGATGAGAAGGGAAGCAATGCGATGACAGTAGCAGTGGTTGGCATTTATACAGTGCTTTACATAACAATGTAAATTTCATTTCTTCATTCTAGGGAAGTCATCCAAGTAAGGCATGCTCATTTCTAAGGGGATGCATCAAAGGTTGGAAGTTTTTTCATGTGTGATATAGCTTACAAACTTTCACCAGTATCCTTTTCCCATGAATTGTCAGTTGATGTCAATGAGCTAGTAAAATTAATAAGCATTAGGAAAAGAATATTTGCTGAGATGTTTATGGTAAGAGCAGTTGGCATAAAACATGTCTGAAAACTGGGAGAACACTCTGTCCATAGGAAGGTGGATCAAGTTTGGAGAATATATGTGACAAAAAGGGTAACTCACAGTGGCTCTCCTTTTGGGGGTTTGTATATACTTTTCCTCATTGTATTCGGTTTGTTGGTGGCTCCCAATGCAGGCACCACTGTCAGACAATGCTGTCCCAGGAGTGCTACTATAGGATACCAATGAAAAAGTCTAAATCCTCTGCCCAAGGAGAGGAATGTAGGCTCAAAACAAGTCATTTTTCTCCTGCCCTCTAAGTGATTTGACTGAAATGCTCTCCCTTGGCTTCAAATCTCTTGGGTTCTAAACTAGTTCCTGGTTTTCTACAAGCCCCTGAAACATGAACAAGTCCCTCAATCAATAGGATGAAACTTCTATTAATCTCACTCCAATTTATTCAGTGGTTTTCAAGGACTTTTTGTATTTAGTCAAAAGTCTTAGATTGGTTGATTGAGACAATCTTGGTAAGACATCAGAGCATAGCATCTTATGACTTACTTTAAGTGGGAGTAGGATAACTTTGCCTGACACAGTGCTCCCCAACCTTATATCCATATTATGTAATCTGCATCTTACAACAACCCTGGAAGATGATGGTTATTGTACCCTTATTCCCATTCTCAGAATAAACTGAGAGGCAACTAGGAGAAGAGGCATGGTTTCTTTGTCTCAAGCTATCCATTGATCCTAGGTCTGAAATATTTTTTTCCCTTCTAAGAAATTACCAAATTCTAATGAAATGAATAAGGACATATCTATAGTAAATAAAGATTTGGTTTCCAAATAAATACTAATTTATAACCAATTTACTAACAAAATGATAACGACCTCACATAGCAAGCAACTTCCCTTCTGGATTTAGACCCTTAAGAGGGTAGAAAGAAAGGTAAAAATAAGAACCAAAAAACAGGACAAGAAAAGGAACCAGTATACACCAAGGAAGATAAGAAGACTAGGAATATTTAAGAGATGGGAGGTAAGATACTTTGAAGCTTGTAACCCCTAGTTTATTTCAAAATTAGAGTGAGGAAATGCTAGGGTACCAGAGTATCCCTTCTAGTTGATTCCAGGTTATGGCCAGTGGATTTTAACTAGTCCTTATCTCTGAGTAAATGATGAATTAGTACTGGGCTGTTCAGTGTTTGAGCTCAAATTTACAGAATATTCCCATTTATGAAATATCCCAATATGGGGGCAGCTGGGTGATGCAGTGGATAGAGCAACAGTGTAGGAGTCAGGAGGACCTGAGTTCAAATCTCACCTCAGACACTTGACACTCACTAACTGTGTGACCTTGGGCAAGTCACTTAACCCCAATTGCCTCATCCTGGGTCATCTCCAGTCATCCTGATGAATATCAGGTCACTGGATTCAGATGACTCTGGAGGAGAAGTGAGGCTGGTGACCTGCACAGCCCTCCCTCACTCAAAACAAAGTCAAGTGCAAGTCATGTCATCATTTTTCTGATGGTATGGTCTTCTTTGGCAACAAAGGACAATCACACATCCCAATATGGAAACTCCTGCTTGAGTATTAGTCTATTTATTACTCATTACCTGCAAGTTTAATAAGTACTTGTTGATTAGGTCAATCAATAAACATTTATTAAGCACTAATTGTATGCTAAGCATTGGGAATTAAAAGAAAGACCAAAGATAGTACCTGCTCTTATGGAACACAGTCTAATGGGGGAGATAATATGCACACAAACTGCATACAAGCAAACTATATGCAGAATAAGGAAATGATCAACAGAAGGAAAGCATTAGCATTAAGGGGGATGAGGAAAGGCTTGCTGTGAAAGTGAAGAAGAAAGAGCATTTCAAGCATGAGAGGCAGCCAGTAAAATTTCCAAGTCAGGAGACTGAGCATCTATTTTGAAGATTACCTTAAGCTTGTCTCCATATTTTAAGGAATACCAGAGATGCTAAGGTTCAATAGAATTAGTCCTTGAACCCTGAGAAAACATGGTGCACAGGAAAGATCCCAAGTCTAAGGAAGTGGGTTTGAATCCTTTCTACAGTTTACTACCTGTTCAATGATGGGCAAGTGAAAAAATCTCTCTGGTGTCAATTTCTTTGTAAAATGAGGGCTTTGGACTAGACAAGCCTTAAGGACCCTTCTAGATTAAAATCTATGATCCTATTATCTCTACTAAAGCTTCTTTAAATATAGTGAAGCTTTAAAATTAAGAGTAGCTTTTTCACATCCCTGGACAGATTTCAAAGTTTCAAGTGTTATGGTATACATTCTAGCATTGCTCCAATAATGGCTTTATGTCTGTAACTTTGCCTAAATATATAATGCCACATAAAGTGTCCCCTTTTCTTATTAAGATAAAATAATCTGAACTCAAATACAAAATGAGAGAGAATTTTGAAACAGATTGCAAAAGGAAATTGAAATCATGAATCTCTATTTCATTTTTGTTGTTGTTCACATATCTGACTCTCCTTGACCCTATCTGGGTTTTCTTGGCAAAGATTTGCCATTTTCTTATCCAGTTTATCTTACAAATGAGCAACAGAGGTAAACAAGGTCAAGTGACTTGCCCAGGATTACACAGTTAGTGAGTATCTGAGGCCAGAACTGAACTCAGCAAGATGAGTCTTTTTTGACTCCAGACCTGGCACTCTATCCACTGTAGTATCTAGTTGCTTCTCCATTTCATTCCACTTGCTTTAAAAAATTAAAGAATATAATAAATTCTATATTATTTATAAAACTATCCTAGTTTTCTGTGCTTCCTTCTGTTCTCTTCTGAACATTTAAAGAGTATTACAGCAGCCCCCTCTTGGGGGTATCACTATTGCTAATTCCATCTCCTATCTCCTCCATTAAAAGAGAGAAAGGAGGAAAAGTTTTTTGTAATAAATAATTTAATAATAATATATAATATAATAGATATAATAATATATAAAGCAAAATAATATATAAAGCAAAAATAAATCTATACATTGGTCATACACCAAATTATATGTATCTTTCTACAGGTTATGTTCATCACCTCTCCCTCAGGAGGTATTTGGCATGCTTTTTCATAGGTCCTCTGGAGACAAGGTTGGTCACTGAATTGATATTTAAGGGTTCTTAAATATATCAAAGTTGTTTTTTCTTTTTAATATTGCTGTCTTTGTATAAATTCTTTTCCTGGTTTTTCACTTTACTCTGTATCAATTCATATCTCCCAAGATTTGCTGAAATGATCTTAGTTATTTTTTATGGACAGTAGCATATCAATACAGTCGTATACCACAATTTGTTCATCTATTCCTCAGTTATGTAAAAGACAATCTAAGGCACCTCAATTATCTAAAAAGACTGTCTAAGAACTAGATTCTAGTTTTTTTTCTATCCTCTTCCTTTTTTGAATCCCCACCCCCATCAGGATAAGGAATTTTGCTTTTCTGGTGATGATTCTACCCCTCCCATTTCTAATGCCTAAAAATACAACTGTTTATCTGAAGAGGATGATTTCTGGGTGCATGAAGGCTTGTCCAACACAACCCCAGCTGTTGTCTTCAAATATAGCCCGAAAAACAAGTTGGACATGGTGACTGTCTCTCCTTGCTTGGGCTACTTCCTAGTTGATACCAGTACTACTCCAGGCTTGAGAAAATTAAGGAGAGGACAAACCAAGTTAGATTCTAGATTAATCACCGCTTACATCTGCAACAAATAGAACATGATATATTCTTTTGCTAAGCTTTCAATGCACTGATCTGCTTGTCAAAGAAGACCCAGGCAGTGCAAAACCTGCAACATTGGCTAATCCAAAATAATAATTGAACCATGTGTCTCATTCATACCTGAGAGGAGAGGGACATGGGCATCCCAAGCTTCCTTTATTAACTGTCATGTTTGGGTGTTGCTCTAGAGTAGACCAACTGCTATATGTTATTCCTTCAAGATTGGTAGGTAGTACATTCTTTGTAGTATCAACATTTCTGTGATACTCAATTCTTTCAATGACTGATTTTCAAAGACTCTGAGTAGCTGCCACTTGTCTTTTTTTACCTATCACAGCATATGGTATTTGCAAATATCACATTTCATAAATGACTATATCCAAGTCATCCAAATGCAGTTATTTAGGGACATATTATCTGCTCTGTATATTATTCTAGTTCTTTTATTTGTATTCATTTTACAGTTTACTAGCATTTTTATTAGGGAGTAAGAAAGTGAAATCAAAAGTCAGCCAACAAAGATGAGATGTCAGCCTGTTTTCTGTTTTTGACAGAATCAATGGGGAAGAGATCAAAACAAATCACTCAAGTGAAGTTTGTAGTTTAGCTGCTGATTCCATTTATTCATCCTTTCCTGATCTTGGCATTAATAATGAAAACTGAATATCCATTTCATTTCAATGGATTCACAGATCTCAAGTCATTTTTTGGGGGCCTCAGTTTTCTAATTTGTAAAATGAAGAGATTGGACTAGATGGATTCTGAGGTTCCTTTCTGTATTGATCTATGATCCTGTTCATTATCACTGATAACGGTATTTCCTCCAGGGATGCATATTGTAGCCTATCCAGGCCTTCCCATCCTGTACAATAAAGTATCTTATAGTAGGAAAACAGATTTAGAGCTAGAAGGTAAATGTCCATGTTGTTTTCCCCTGTCCTTAAGGAAAGGGATATTTCTCTTTTTGGTTGGATCCCTGGTGCATAGAAGAGTGCCTGACAGATAGTAGGTTTATAATATTACCTCATTATTTATTATTATATAATATATTATTATTATATTTATTAATAATAAATATCTGTTGGTTTGTGGACTTAACAACCTGTGAGACAGGTAGTACAAAATATGATATCTCCATTTTATGCTTGAAGCAAAGGAGGTTCTGAAAACTCACCTGATGGGTCTATGATCCTAGATCATGGGTCTGGAATTCTAATTCCAACTTCAAGAGTATAAGTCTAACACTGCTTCCTCTACCTTACCCTACCTATTACATTACCTAGGCCCTAATTTTTGTCCCTTATGTATATGGAATCAATCAATACAGTTAAGACTGCCTTCCAATCTAATGCAACTCACCAAGCATCTATTATCATTTCTATGCAAGGCACTCAGCAAGTTGTTGAGGCTATACCGTAAAGTAATCCCTGCTCTCAAAGGAGTTTACATCCTCCTTGGGAGAGAAAATATGGAAACAGATGAAATAGTTACATGATCATTGGAGAAGGGAACAAGACTTAAATTGAAGAAAAACCTGGAAACATTTTTATAGGAGGTGGCACATTGAGCCTTGTCTCACAGGAAGCTAGAGATTCTTAGAAGCAGAGGCAAAGAAGGGGTTCATTCTAGACATGAAGGACAGCTTGTGCAAAGACTTGGGAGTTGAAGATTGAATGCCAAGTTTGAGGAATGGTAAATAGGACAGTTAGATTGGAACATAGATTTCATAAAATAGAGTATAATGAAATGAGCCTGAAGAGGCAAGTTGGAGTGCGGTCATGAAAGGTTTTAAATAGCCTAAGGAGTTTAGATTCTACCCTTATAGTAGGAGTGAGCCACTAAAAGTTCTTGAGTAGGGGAAAAGCATAAACTCCTTTCTCAAATTATCGTGTATTTATTTGGCATATATTCTGTATGTACTTATGCACATATTATCCAATGAAATATAAGGTCCTTGAGGGCAGGACATCTTTTATTTCTTTATTTGTATCTGAGCACTTAGCAGAGTGCTTGTCATACAGTAGGCACTTAACAAATGCTTGTTGATTTAGTGATTAATTGACATGCTTTAGGAAGGTTATTTTGGTAGTTGTGTAGAGGATGGACAGGAAAGGGGAGACACTGGGAACTTAGAGTCCGATTAGGAGACTCTTGTAATTGCCCAGGAGAGAGTGATGAGGTATGGAGGTAAGTTGGGGGTTGCATGAATGAGAGAAGGGGATATATATGAGAGATATTGTAGAAATCAAGTGGATAGACTTGGCCCCTGCTTAGATACTGAAGAAGGGGTAAGTGATAGGGAAGAGTTGAGGATGATTCTGAAGTTAGATATCTGGGTGACTGGAAAAATGGTGATGCCCTCCTTAAACCAGAGAAACCTCTTTGGAATAGATTGCTTTCGCCTAAGACTCTTAGCATAATTCTTGGCCTATTTACTTGCTCATGAAAATGACTCTGGGTGACATATGCAAAGAAGCAATGAATATATGGGTGAAATTCAGTGTCAGGTTCTTCTCATTTTAGGGTCAATTTGCAAGATCTAAAGTTATATTGCAAATAATAACTTGTTTCCTTTAGAGGGCTCTATGTACTTTTACATACATTATCTTTTATTTTTCTCAGTACAAAATAAAGTTGCTGGTGTACATCTTTTGCAGCTATAGAAACTGAGGTATATGACAGTTCCTTTTTGTTCAATGCACTCCCATATCTCTCTCTGTGTGTAGTGTTAAAATGTCTCTCCTTCAGAAACAGGTTTTACATTAAATCTTTCCCTAGTCAGGAGGTCCCGGGGTCATTTCTATATCACTTGTGAATATGGTCATGTCAACATGTTCCTAAATGCTTACACCTAGGTATGTTTCTGTACTTGGTATTCATCCATGGGGTCATTTAGCCTTGACACAACTTAGGGGTAGGGCACGACAGCTGATGTTCTGGACTGGGCCTGACTTAACCTAGTACCTTGGTTGTTTACATTTGATATTAGAGTGAAATGGGCTACTAGTAGATCATTCAATAGTTTACAAAAATGAGATTTTTCTTTGCAATGGCAAGAGAAAGATGTAACAAGGATGAATAAACATTTTGCTTTACCCAAGAGCTCAGAACTGGGAGCAATGGGATGACACTACAAGATTTTAGATCAAAAAGGAGGAAAAAATTCCTGACAATTCAAAATTGAATGGGCTGCCTAAGGTATAGTAAGCTCTCTGTCACTGGAGGTCTTCAAGCAGAGGTTGGGAAATGTAGAGGAGTATTCAGGTACAGGTTGGACTAGTTGGGTTTTTTTGGAGATGATGTTATCTTGTGACAAATCTAATGTACCTGTTTAGTTACAGAAACTCAGAATTTCAAGATTGAAAGAGGTCTTGGAGGCCATCTATTCCCAACCCATGTGTGTTCATCCTTAGTTGCCAAAGAAGACCATGCCATCAGAGAAATGATGACATGACTTGCACTTGACTATGTTTTGAGTGAGGAAGGGCTGTGCAGGTCACCAGTCTCACTTGTCCTCCAGAGCCATCTGAATCCAGTGACCTGATATTCATCAGGATGACTGGAGATGACCCAGAATGAGGCAATTGGGGTTAAGTGACTTGCCCAAGGTCACATAGCTAGTGAGTGTCAAGTGTCTGAAGTGAGATTTGAACTCAGTTCCTTCTGACTCCTGCTTTGGTGCTCTCTCCACTGCATCACCTAGCTGCCCCAACCCACACATAAATAGCAAACTCCTCTACAAGACACCTGAGAAAATGGTCATCCAGCCTTTTCTTGAAGATGTCCAGTGAGGTGGGACCTACCATCTCCTGAGAGAGCTTATTCTTAGATTTAATGTTGAGAAGATCTTACATCAAATCTGAGTCTATTTCTCTACTCACTGCCTCTAGTTATGCTCTCTGAGTCCAAGTGGAAAAAAATCTCAGCCTTCTTTCATGTGACAGCCCCACTACACATGCCTCTCTCCTTGCATCCTCAAATCCTTAGCTCCTTTAACCTATCCTTACTCAGCACTCTGAGGCCTCTGGATATTCTCAAGCTCAGCAATATCCTTCCCAAAATGTGGTGCCCAGAATGCAACCCAGTATCTCATGTGTCTTTTGACCAAGGCATAGAATGCTACAGTGGAAAATAACCACAGAAATCATCAAGGAGCACCCTCTTATTTTACAGTTAAGAAAATGGAGAACCAGAGAGATAATGATGGTTTAGCCATTATCCATATAGGATTAGAACTACACATTTGTAACTTAGTAGAAGCAGACTAATAATAGTGAAAGGCTAGTAGTAAGGATTGGATAGATTTAAAGCTAAGAGAAAGAGAGGAATATGGAGAAAAATGGAGAGGGAAAAGATAGGTCTAGGAAGGGCTAAGTATGGGAGAAGTAAACCAGAGGGAAGCTAGTCTAAGTTCCTGATGGGATAAGAATCAATCCTCTTTGTACCCCAGGTAATGTAGCAATTTATTCAGTTGAATGAATGAATGAACAAGAGGATAGTAAGAAAAGAGGAATGAAAGGGAAACTCAGATTAGGGGTCACATAGAATGGAAGGTTGGAAGGAGGAAGGAACTGGGGAAAGAGGTATAGAAACCAAATTAAGAAGAAGAAAAGGATTAGAATGGGAGAATAGAATAGGGAGGAGAAACTGGAGAAGCATAGATGAAAATGGGAAAAGGGGGATGGGCAGCAAAGAGTAGTTGAATTAAAGATGGAGGAGTAGGGATTATATGGAGATAGGAGACACCCACTGAAATGGGAGTTAAGTGTGTGATAGCGAAGGACAAAGGGCTGATGAAAAGAGAGAAAGTCCAATGGCTAAAGGTCACTGTATTGTCCCCCCAATGTATTAGCCCCTACTATCTATACTTCAATATTTATTTTTCCATTGTATTCTTCATTAAGGTTCCACTGCCTGCCGTCTTCCTTAACAAGAACTCTGTCTCAGATTGGAGATCAGAGTGAATATGTTTTCTCCTTAGAAATGAAAGAAGTATGTTTTCTGGAGGGTATCAAGTTGTTATAAGCTGGGATTGGAAGACTGATCTGGAGATACAACAGGGGTCAGGGTCTGGACAGCAATCTGTCATGTAGAAAAGCCTTTCATAGACAGCCCAGGAGCTTGAGACAAAGAAGTGCTACCATTATTTTCCAGAGAGGGCCTTTAAAGCACCTTGGTCTGGGAGAGCTTTAAACTTCCATGATGGACCACCTGCCAGGAAATGTGTGGCAGGCTGACCTCTCCCAACCCAGTGTGAATAACTTCCGAGAGATAGCCTCCCCCCATAGAAGGGCAGGGACTGCAGGCTCCGCAAAGAAAAAGGAGAGATTTATAACTAGAGAATATTTCTCTCTTTTGAAAATGAAATGGCATGTTGGAAAAAAAAGGTGGGGGGAAGGGGCTGGCCTAAAAGAGCTGATCTCCAGGCAGGAGCAGTTCAATGTTCAGGACCCAGTGGCATAGCAGCAGGTCAAGCCAAGTGGGGCCAAGGGGAAAAAGAAAGGAAAGTTGTACTAAGCAAAGGAATCCCTTTGGATCTGAAGGGAAAGACCTCAAGACTTCAAAATAATTCTTAAAAAGAATTCCCAACCCAAATAATAGTCCAAATGATGATAAAAAGAAAGTTCAATGGTGAATGTCCTCCTTACCCTCAAATATATTTAGTTACATCTATTCATATTTCAACATTTAGTTTTCTATTGTTTTTCTTATTAAGGCTCCATTCCCTAGCTACTACCTTCCTTAGTAACATTCCTCTCTCTTACTAGAGATTATATTGAAAGTGTTTTCTCTTAGAAGTGAAAAAAGTGTGTTCTCCGGAAGGGTGCCAAATTGGAAGAGCTATCATGGCCTTGGGAAAGGTGCAAAGGAAGGAATGAGATATATATCCCATGCTTTAGGTAAAATTGATTCTTGTGGACAATTGCATGAAAAAATAAAGAGAGAGATATATATCTACATATAGACATATGCATGTATAAATAAACCCTGATATATATGTGTGTGTGTGTATGTGTGTACACAACCCTGATTTTATACATACACATATACACACAGTCACAAAAATATACAATCCAGCCATCATATATATGTACATATGTCCACAAGGGATACTTAAAACCTACACATCGTATATATGTATATCTAGAAAGAGTCACAAAAGATATGTAGTCTAAATATCACATATATATAACATAAGTATATATGTGTATATATATATATATATATATATATACATATGTACACACATACATACATATATTTCCAGAAGAAATAAAAAAAATCCTTGAATATCTCTGTGATTCTCTCAGTCACTGGAAAAGACTGGAGATTTCCACTGTGATTGGGGGTGGATGTGGACAGTGTGGTGCAGTGGAAATCAATCAATATTCAGTTGACAAATATTTATTCTCTGCTAGGCACTAGGCATTGTGACAGGTGCTGATGATACAAGAACAAAGAATGAAACAAATTCTGCTCTCAAGGAGCTTCCTTTCTAATGGGGAGACAACAAGTATGTGTATGTGTGTGTGTGTGTGCAATATGTGTATATATATATATATATATGTCCACACATACATATGTATGTAATATATCTATATGAAATAGAAAGTAAGTAAATACAAATATCTACAAAGCAGCTGAATACAAGTTTGGAAGGAAGGGCATTAGCAGTTGATGGAACCAGAAATGACTGAATGACAAAGAAGGTTCTAGAGATGAACTCAATGGAAGAGTTCTAAGAAAGCATTAAAATGGAAAGTGTAACATTTGGGGTCATGGAATGTGAATTTTAATCCTAATTCTGTAACTGCCACCTCTATGACTTAGGAAATGCAGTGAACTTTTCTGTCTCTCTTTCTTTATATGTAAAGTGAGGGGATTGGACTGAAAGTCCCCTAAGATTGCTTCTAGCTCTAGGTCAATAGATAGATGTTGTTGTTTAGTCATTTCAGTTGTGCCTGACTCTTTTGTGACCCCATTTGGGTTTTTCTTGGCACAGATACCCGAGTGGTTTGCCGTTTCCTTCTCTAGCTCATTTGACAAATGAAAAAACTGAGACAAACAAGGTGAAGTGAGTTGTCCAGGGTTACACAGCTAGTGTCTGAGGCTGGACTTGAACTGAGGAAGATGAATCTTTCTGCCTCCAGCCCAACATTGTGACCCCAAGCTGCTCCAACGCATTTGTTACACATTGACTATAAACTGGGCATTAGAGGTACAAATATGAGCAAACAAAGCAATCCCTGCCTGCCCTCTAGGAGCTTATGTTCTAATAGGAGAAAGTAGCATATAGAGTAACATAAAGAAAAGGATACTGGGAATGGGAGCACTTTGCAACCTTATATCCATTTTCTGAATTATAGTCTGATTCCAGTGGGTTGTTAGAAAAATACAAATCACCTCCCTACTTCTGTGATGGGAAGGAAAAAAATGTCCATGTTTTCAGATGTTGTCCATCTAAAGCCAAAGTGTTTGCATGCGGGTTGGGGGACAATAGGGACAGCAGAGGGACAGAGGAAGACAGTGTCCTGCCTGAATCCTCTTCTGTGTACAAGTGCTACATGGTGCAGGAAGTGGAGGGTCCAGTTTTAAAATTCCAACAAGTAAATGTCTGAAGCTTTGCCAGAGGAATCTGTACACAATGAAAACACAAACAAGGGACATTTGCACAGCTTTTAGCTTAGGTCAAAAGAAAAAAAACCCTCCTGTAATTTGTTAAAAGGAGAGGGTACCAACACGTGCCATGTCACGCTAGATTTTCTTGAAAAATAAAAAAAATAACAAAGTTAAACTTTCAGTCAACCTGAAAATATTTGCTTTTTATGGGGGCTATGTGGAACGAATGGGACAGAGGCTGCTTTTTAATTTTTTTCTGTCGCCCATTTTCTGTTCCCTCTCAGAGAGAGGAAAAGATGGAGAGAGAGAGAGAGAGAGAGAGAGAGAGAGAGAGAGAGAGAGAGAGAGAGAGAGAGAGAGAGTAATAGAGAAAAGAGACCAACAAACTTAAGGGAAAAAGGTAAGGAAAGAAATGGGAAAGTTTTTATTAATAATGCAGCCCAGCGCATTAAGAAAGCTGGGCCTACATAACAAGAAATGAAAGTATAAAGAGTAGGCCCAAGAATATTATAAACGACAAATTTTGACTCCGTCAAAACTGGAGTCTTTCCAAAATAAAGGAGCAAGGGATAAACAATATATAATTATGAGCAGGAATTGAAAGATCCAAAGGCCTAAAGAGAAGTGAAAATTCAATTAAACTATGAATCATAAACAAAGGAAGATTTCCACCAATGTTATAATTCCCTGCTCTCAAAATACCAAATAATTTCCCAGAAGTAGCAGTGATGGCAGGCTCCAGAAAAAAAAGAAGAAAAATTTCTTAATCAAAGAATATTTATTTCTCTTGAGTAGACAATGGTACATCAGAGAGAAGCACAGAAATCCCACAGGCTCAGCTGAAAGGGTTTAGGGGCCCAGGAGGATGGAGAGTTGACTTTCATAAAATCTTGGATTTAGGAATATGCTAACAGGAGAACGTCAAATAGGGTTTGTTTTTAAGTAAGAACTTTTTTTCTACCTTTCTCCCTCTACAAGATAAGTTGAACTAGCAAATGTATTTTTTTCTCCATTCCTCTTCCCCTTTCTTTAAAGGACATCATATTCCTCCTTTTGATGCCTCCTTGGTGTTCTCTAGTTCCCAGAGACATTATCTCTTTCATTTCTGACCTTGTACTTCAAAACCAGATTGGAAAAGAGAAAAACCTAAATCACTCATGCATAATGGAAGGTCTAGCATCTCTCGAGTTAGACAATTGTAGTTAGACGATTTGTAAAGATGCCTATCGCAATCTCTAAATGTACCTTTAATCCTTCCACATTTGGTCCTGTCCCCATGCCAGGTTTAACAGTGTCCTAACTCTCCTTGGTTTGTCCAGGGAGCTTTGGAGCTGTCATTCATCTTAGTTTTTGCTCCCAGAAGAAAGCCCAGAATCACATTACTGTACTTACACTTGCAGCCCAGCGTTCTCCTCCCTGTCTTTCTCTCTCATGATGTAGGCAGGAATGTGATGGGGAGTGTTGACCCCCAGCATCCACACAATGAGCAATGGACAATAAAGAAGGGTGACTCTTTCTATACAGACCTGCTTTTGTTGTCCCTGTTTGGGGCTTGATCCTTACAGCCCCGAGAGCTCAGTGGATGCCAGGGAGATAGATGTGATCTGTTAGCCTCATCCAGAGCCGGCAGCTGAGTCACTTTCACACAGCTAGGCAGGTATGGCAGTGCCTGGGTAACAGATGAGAACCCCTGGGAAGCCCTTGACTATGGAGAATGAAAAATCAAAAGAAACCATATTGGACACAGATACAAAGGGAGTCCCCTTGTTTCTTTTCTCTCCTCCCTTGTTCCTTTTCTCCTCTTCCTTACGAAGTGGTAATGAATGTGGAAAGCTGCTTTCCCCTTGGAAGTGTGTGAGGACACACAGACTCCAGATGCTGTTCTGTGCAAATTCTTTCCACCCTTTTCCTGCCTGAGGATAATGTATTAACCCTTCTAGAGGTCCGCTTTCCTGACAGAGTAGGGCTAAGAAAAGTTTAAGCTACAAAAAATTTCCAGATGCCTGCGACATCTACTTAAAGTCGATCAGCCTGTAAATACTTTCCAGTTAAAGGGAAGCTTCATTGCTATGATTTACCGATGGATTCCACCCATTTTGATGGAAGGGCAATTTTAGATCAGTGTGGAATTTTCAATAAATAAAGGATATTAGTTATTTTCCTAGTATTTGGTAGAGAGGCTTGCTTGTTAAAAGAATAAAAATGAATTTTCCCAAAATGATGTAATGACGTACCTTTTGGTAACCACCCTCTAGATTTCACAAACTGTGTTGGTGTTTACAACAGCCCCAGTGCAATTCATTACCTATTTTCTGCCAAGGTCTGAAATGAGCTACACAGGACTCTTCCTTTCACCTCCCTTAATAACACATGAAGGTGGTTTTGGATTTTTTTTTTTTTTTGAAGATAAAGAACCAGGATCGTTATATTTAATCATAGCAATTCAGTTTGTGTGAACTGAGTAGATCTTGAACATTTTCTAGTTCATTGAAATGACATAAATTTATACTTTTTAATATAAGATTTTTATCGAATCAAAACCCAAGAGTTGTAGAAGTTCTAGCAGCTAACTTTAGGTCAAAGATCATGTCTCCCCTTCCCTTCTTAATGAATCTATTTTAAGCCTGAGTCTCAGAAAATGTTTGGACAAATTTGATGTGACTGGCACATGTACCAGGTCTTCTAATAGCTGAGTGGTTTCTATGACAAAAGTGCCTGATGACTTTCATTTATCTGTCTGCTTACAAAATATAGTGTAACAAAATCTTGAGGACCCAGGAAAAGTTATGTTACCACAACCCAGAAGAATATAATCCTGGTAGCTATTTAGATTTTGAATACTTCCTCTGTCTAATTCATTTATTCATTTAACAAAGATTTTTAAAATGCCTACTATGTGCAAGGTGTTCTAGGGGGTATAGTTCAGCAACTTGAAAGGAGTAACTTCTCACTCTAGAGATGAACGAACCCCTAAAGAGTCCCTTTAGTAGATAGTTTCACTAGGGCTCCAAAAAATAAATGTAAACTTTTAAAATAACTTTCTACTACAGAGGTAGCAACAGTACCAACTGCCACATTAAGCCTTATGTGAGAGTTCTTTTGTCATAAACATTTCCTAGTTCTAGTATGCCAGGAAATGATCAAAAGTAGACCTCGGGAAGTGCTTTGTCCTCAGTGAGGAAAAGGGTAGAAAATATTTGTACAGAATGTACCTGATAAGAAAGAATCATTGTTTTAGAGCAGGGGGGCCCTTTGGAGAGCATCCAGTCTAAACCTCTCATTTGCTCGTTGGGGTAACTGAGGCCCAGACAGGTGCATGAGGCCATGCAAATAGTAAGGGTTAGAGTCAGAATTTGTACCCCTCTCCTTCAACTCTAAATTCAGGCACTTTTGAATATACCAAATTGCCCTTCAATGACATAACTCCCAAACCCATGCATACATAACCGTGATGGTTTTCATAGTTTTCTTTCAGAAGAATGCCATAGATGGACAGTGTAAGGAGCCCTTAGAATAGTGCTTTGTCATGATACATCGTGCAATCTCAAACAGTTTTAAAAATCTTTTTCTTTCCTTTCTTGGTCAGATATGAATGTAATTATTAGTCTTGTACAGATACAGCTTATTTCGAGAAGTTGGAATGAGTTCTCAAGAAAAGAGAGGGGAATCTCTCTTTCAAGCTAAAAATAGGATAGCTATTATCAGTCAGTTAACAACTTAGGATCATAGATCTGGAGCTGGAAGTGGCCATATAAACCAATGCCCTCACTTTACGGTTTAGAAAACTCAGGTCTACAAAGATTAAGTGACTTGCTCAAGCTCATGGGTAGTAAGTGTGATGGGCAGGAATTGCTTACTGTAAAATAAGTCCTCCTTTTCCTGTACCACACTGGAGAATAAAGACCAAATTTTGAGGATACATCCTTCCCTTTCCACCATTAAATGATAATTGCCTTCCTTCATCAAGCTTTTACCCAGAGCATTGCTATTCACTGAAAAATTTAGTGCATCAAAACTGTGAATGAGGATATGTATTATTTCTATATCTGTTCACAAAGGAACTACAACTATAGTACTGAAGACCCAGAAAAGAAACTTCCTATGACCAAAGTCTTTGTCACTGTCAAATGGTTCAGGATCAGAAACTATGATATTATCATATTTTGTTTTTTTTTTTTTATTAAGGCAATCAGGGTTAAGTGACTTGCCCAGGGTCACACAGCTATCCAGTGACTGATGCTAGATTTGAACTCATATCCTCCTGACTCCAGGCATGGTGCTCTAGCCACTGAGCCACCTAGCAGCTCTAATATTATTATGTCACTAAAGAGGAAGCATTAACATTTACTTTTCTGCTGTACCCTAAGGGCCATGGGACTTTTCTATTTGACTTGTAGCTGACGCTTTTCATGTGTGTTTTCTTTTCCATTAGAATATGAGCTCCTTTAGAGTAGGGACCGTCTTAGTTTTTCTATTGGTGTCCTCATTGCTTTGCACACAGTAAGTGCTTAATAAATGTTTTATTTATTCAAATGATGATTCCCTATGTATTCTTCTTCTACAAATATTGGCACTAGAAATGAAACTGTGGATATTCTCCCACCCATTACAGGTGTCTTCTCAATTCTTTTTTAAAATTCCTTTTTTTTAAACAGAAATCTATTTTCTCAAGACCATCAGCTCTCTGCTTGGAGGTTCATGACATGTTTCATCATTGGCCCTCTGGTAACGGCACTCATCAGAATTCTTAGAGATTTCAAAGTTGTTGTTTTTATGTTGATGCCTATAAATTGATCTGCTTGTTTCATTCCTTATTAGCTGTTTGCTTCACATCTAGATAAAAAAGATGAATATACTCTAACTTCCATCTCCCTTAGTTAACTTTTGGAAGGATTTCCTTCTCTTCTTGTTTCCAGTAATTTAAAAAAACGAGCAAGTAGAATTTAGCTGAAAATGTTGTTAATGGTGAGAACAAAACTGAATGAATTTTGCTTCCATGACTGTGAACAGTATTTTTTTTTTACCTTACTTCAAACCACTTGAATCCTTTTTGGTCAATGTAGTCAGCAGATGTCATTCTATGTATAGACAGGCCTTGAGATGGTTGGTCAATACCAAATAATCAAAATGGGGAACTTCACGTAGTTTTTAATAACAACACTGTAAGCTAAGAATACCAAAGGAGCTGTTGGGAGCCAAGCAGCTCCCCAAAAGATGTAGACATAGCCAGAATATTAAAAAATGTCTAGGCTGCATGTGTTTCTGCGCTCTGTGAGTCCCCATAAACAGATTGGATTCAACTACCAGAGACTTCTCTCATCAATAGTCCTATCAGTGTTAGTGGAAAGTAGGAAGGGTGGGAGAGCAGTTTGAGGGCTTTACAACAGGGGCAGACCCTGTGGGCTAACTTTTTATTTTTTAATGTGACTGTAGGCAATTAAAAACAAGAGGAAGATTTAAATCTTAATGTTTCCTAAACATTAACTAGGAATTGATGTAAATGTAGCCACCTGCCTGAAAATCAGGCATTTAAGGGAAGGATTTATGCAGAAGCCCTTAACTGTCTTTGTGCTGCCCATGCCTTCTGTCTTTCAGAACTCATGATGTTATGGCATAGGGGAAGGAAACTTAGATTTGGAGTCTGGAGTTTCTGGCTTTGATTGTTGCCTCTCCTGCTTCCTATCAGTGTGATTGAGGTCTCGATCTCTTTATCTGTAAAAGA
The DNA here is from genome assembly GCA_028658325.1 of Potorous gilbertii. NCBI lineage: Eukaryota > Metazoa > Chordata > Mammalia > Diprotodontia > Potoroidae > Potorous > Potorous gilbertii. The sequence continues at coordinate 164,875 of JAQQSK010002834.1, read as the reverse complement.
TGTCCTGTTCCACATCCATCTATACTAATGACAGCTTTCATTTATGCAGCACATCAATACTTAGAAAGGAACAGTCACTTTGGGTAATGGGGTAGAGAACTAGCCTTGTAAGACCTGGGTTCACATCCCATCTTTGACACATCCTGACTGTGGGACTTTGGGTAACTCACTCAGCTTCAGTACTGCTGGACAACTTTCTAAAATTCTTAAGAAGCAGTGCATTTGCTATCCTGTATCTGTAGAATGTCCTCTGGAGCAGCTAGGTGGCACAGTGAATAGAGTATTAGACTTGGAGTCAGGAAGACCTAAGTTCAAATCTTGCCTCGGACACTTACTAGTTATATAACCCTGGCTAGGTCACTTTAACCCTATTTGCCTCAGTTTCCTCATCTGTAAAATGAGTTGGAGAAGGAAATGGGAAGCCATTCCAGTGTCTCTGTCAAGAAAACCCTAAGTGGGTTCATGAAGAGTCAGCTAAGCAGTTGCAGTGGTTGGAGAACCAGGTGCCGAGTCAAGAAGACTCATCTTTGTGAATTCAAATCTGACCTCAGACACTTAGCAGCTGTGTGACCCTGGACAAGTCGCTTAATCCTGTTTACCTCACTTTTCCCACCTGTAAAATCAGTTGGAGAAGGAAATGACAAACCACTGCAGCATCTTTGCCAAGAAAACCCCAAATGGGGTCATGAAGAGTAAGACATGACTGAAAAGCAAGTGAACAAGAACAGCAAATCTACATGTGATCCCATTCTGATGCAGTGACATCAGGCTGCCAGAGTCTTAACTCCAGCTGCACCATGATGATTGAGGGGTGGAGGGAAAGGGGGTCAGGCCAGGACGTGGTGAATGGGAAAGAAGCTGCCACACCACTGAAAGCATGACTTGTGGCCGTGTCTGGCTCATTTATTCATTGAAATCAGGAATTGTGATCAGAGAATCAGAAGGGAGCTCGGAATAGAGGAAACCCCTGGTCTCTCTGCATTCAGGTGGGTGTGTTTCCAGTGACTCCGAAGATGGAAAGAGGAGAATTTAGTCCACACAGCTATGGAAAAGAAGAATGGACCTATAAGGACCTATGACACCTCTTCTTGCTGAGAGGGTTGGAGTTCATTATCTCACTTTGGACCCATGAGATCATAGCTTTTCAATGATTCTCGTTTTACTTCCTTTACTCTGTTTTGTGACCTAAGGCCCAGACTAACAATCAGGGTCAATAGTGAAAAAAAAATCCACTCTGTAAACAGACACTTTCTTCCCACCTCTTACCCCCCCTAAAGGTTTTTGTTATCCTGTTAGATGTCATGTTGATGATTTCAAATCCCAGATGTGTCATGCTCAGTTAGTGAGTAACAGATTGTCAAATAGAGCAATAAATCTTCTTGCCTGTGGACTGCTGTGCACACTCACATAGGCACTAATTCTGTGTGATGAGTGAGGTTGGCTTCAACCCCAGGTCTCCAGGGATGAGCAGTGAGGTGCAAACATATTGAGATAGGATGACTGTCAGATCAGCCTTGCTTTCCCAACCCCTTGTGTTCATGATTGGGAATTCAACGGCAATCTGCCATGTAAATGCTGTTAATTATGTTGGCTGGTTTCCCCTTTGGAATAAGTCTGCTTCCCAAGATTCTGACAATTTCTTTTGATATAAGGACTGGTGTTTAGGATTATTGTACACATTTGCTAATTTGCCTTTTCTGAAATATTCTGGGGGCCACAATTTAGAATCGGAGGGTTCAGATAGACAATTACTTCAGTAAGCAGGACTTTGCATGATATGATCCTTTGACTTTGTTGGGCTCTAGCATGGGGAAGTTTCCTTTAATTCCCCTTCTATATTTTATACAGTCTTGGATTTTGGGATTTTCTGTCTAGATATCATTCAGTGTCTTCCACAAATCTCTCTTTTGGCAAAGAATATAAAAGCTATTTGCTTTGTCTCAGGACCAAGAAATTGAGTTGGAATAGATGCTGCCATTGCTTAACATTCTGGTGACTTTCCATTGATCAGGTAAAATTGCTTCCAGTGAAGGGTAGATATTTCTGTCCCTGTGGAGTTGTCAACCTTTTGTCTGCACAGAGATTTCCAACAAGGGACAGATATTGTCCCAGACACAGTGCTTGACTTTCTATTCTTAAAGCTAGATCATTGAACGTTAGATTTATAAATGACCTGAAAGGACATCTGAACCCATATCAACCTAGATCATGGCTCATCTCTACAACTTCTTTAAGAAGTCATTCTCTAGTTTCCACTTAAAAACTTTCAGGAACAGGGAATTAACTATGCCCTCAAGGCAATCCATTCTATTTGGAGGTTGGGATATTTTTCCTCTTACGTTGGGCCAAAATTACACTTTCCTATAACTTCTATCCTTTGGATGTATTTCTTCTTCCCAAGGCCAAACAGGTTAAATCGAGTATGTCTTCTGCACAAAATATTTAAAGACTCTAATCGTGTTCTCCCCAAATCTTTTCTTCTCCAGGCTAAATATGCCCATTTCCTTCTATTAAAAAAATGTGTTGTCTGAGATGAAGCTCCTGATGTGGTGAGTTGGCCACCTGCCCTGGTGCCAGCTGTCCTGGGCAGAATGTCTTAGTGTTTCCTTCTGTGGATATCTTCTTTTAGCTCTCCCACCAAGGAAGATGGGAGAATCTTAGAAGGGAATCTTTATCTGGTGCAATGAACAGCTGCTCAGAAACCTTTTCCCCCCAGTAACTATGATGATAGCTAATATTTATATAGTGCTTTAATTTGCAAGGCATTTTATATAGGTTATCTCACTCGATCCTTGAATGTTATATTATCTTCATTTCACAGATGAGGAAACTGAGGCTTAGGGAATCTAAGTGATTTGCTCATGGCTCCAAAGCTGGGAAGTATCTGAGATAGAATTTAAACTCAGGTCTTCCTGACTCTATGTCCAGCATACTGTCCACTATGCAACTTACCTGCCTCTTAATGAAGAAAAACAACAACAAATAAGATACAAAATAACCAGAATTGAAACAAAAAACAAATAACAACCTACAAAGAAGTTCTGCAGGATAGACTACCCTGCTCAAAAAGAAGGACATGTATAGTGTCTTATAGATTCCTCAACTGAAAGTCCCAAATCTTAATTTTAAGTCAATCCAAACAAGTTAACTCAAATTATACCAGGCATCCAGACTGTACAACAGCATCTTATTTATATAAACAGCTGTTTTGATTATGTTCTCTGCTTTATATGTTCTGGGTTCTTCTAGGAGGAGTGGATATCTAGTACTAGATCCTTTTGCAACTTGTATCTTCCCAGCCCATGGAAGAGGCTTGAATTTAACAGCTGTAAGCCTTTTTGTCATCCTTACTAGCTAAATCCCTTGGCCTGCCATCCTCAGAATAAGGAGAATATTCATTACATTGATGGCTAACCGTTCTAGAATTATGTTGATTTATAAAAATTCTAGCTGCTAAAGGGCTCTTGTGGACAGTAGAACAGTTACTCCTGTGAACCATGTTCAGGGAATGTGTAATAACCTGAAGGACAGCTAGGTGGTTCAGTGGATAGTGGGCTTGGAATCCAGAAGATTTATTTTCACGAGTTCAAATCCAGCCTCAGACACTTACTAACTATGTGACCCTGGGCAAGTCATTTAATTCTATTTGCCTCAATTTTCCTCATCTGTCAAACGAGGAGGGAGAAGAAAATGGCAAACTACTCCAAGTTGCCAAGATAATCAATCCCAATGGGGTTCAAGAGTCAGATGTGACGGAAAAATGACTGAATAAGAATAAAAACCGGAACTCCAACTGAGATCTCAGGGCTGACTTCCTGAAGCTATCTTTGTAGAAACCATATTGATTTTCCCCAAAACTACCTGGCCTAGCTGTATGTTTGATGAGATAGAGGAATGGTATCTTGTCATACCTAAGCTCTTCCCAAGGATCTCCTTTCTACTACCACAGCTTACTTAAAGTGAATGCCACATTCCACACCCACAGGTGCAAGTCAGATCTCAGAATCAATAGGATTTTCATCTGATTTAGTCAATCTCAATCCCTGGTCTTGGGCCTGTACTTTCTTAGACAAGGCCAATGAAACCTCCAACCCCGTGACTTCCTTCTTTGTCTCTGGATGGTTTCTTCCCTACAGATAGTTACTTCCTACATCATTAAGTCAGAGTGATAAGGTTCCCTGCACTGTGTTGATCCCAGCATGGCATTCTTGAGGAGACAGAGCTTTTGGCTAATTCTGGAATCTTCCTGTACTCTTAAAAAGTCCTTTCTTTAGTTCATTGTTTTAGATTCTCTGACACTACTGGAGTAAATCTTCAGACAAAAAGTTGGAAGGGACCTCAGAGGTAGTGTAGGCTGAAAATACAGTGTTAGTGGTGACCATTCATACCTAGGGGAGCCAGGAAAGACTTCTTGAAGGAAGTAGCCCTGGAAAGGAGGTTTGGAGGTCACAAAGGTGCAGGTGAGAAGGCAGAGAACTCCAGGTATAGAGTGGCAGCCTATGCAAAGACACTTACGGACTGTTTGTGCTCCCAGCGCCCTTAGAGCACAGATGAGGAAATGACGTCAAGCAGCGACAAGGGCCATCTATATAATAGACATTTTTTATAGTGTGTGAAAGTATGTGGAATGATTTAATAGGTAACATTTTCTTTGACCTTCACAACAACCCTATCAGGTTGATAGTCTGAGAATTATTCTCCCCATTTTAAAGATGAGAAAACAGAGACATGAAAGATTACATTACTCGTAGTCACAGAAGGTTTCAGAGGTGGGATTTAGGCTCAAGTCTTTCCAATACTTATTCTGTTATGACATGTCCCTGAATTCAAATTCTGCCAATTATTCTTTTTGTAACCCCTCTCGGACCTATCCCTTTTGTTCTTTGTCACCATCCACTTCAAATTTTTTGCTTCACAGCTGGGACACAGCAGTGACAGTTTAACTGGTCTCCCTTAGACTAGTCTTTCTTACATACATCAGAGTCTGCCTCAGAAACCATTTTCATTACATTGTGCACCTTCCGAAGAAATTTTAAGAATTTTAGAGTCCTAGAATTCATTTGCTATGAAATTTGGTTGAGTAGTTGGTTGTTGTCCTTCATTTTCAAAGAGGACCAGAATGACATCATCATGATAAAGTGAAATTTCAGTGTGTCTGACTATGACTGATCAGACTAATACAAGCTCGGAATGCTCTGCCACAGGTTGGGCACAGAGAGTCCATATGAATTTTTGGGGTGGATGCTCCAAATTTGCACATCCTGTGTTTCCTTTGTGCTGTCTCAATTCTGCTTTGTTCATGGAGCACAGAGCCTCTTCTGATGCAGGCACGCCATGCTGAGCAGTCCTGTGCCAGTGTCTCCCATGTTTTACAGTCAAATTCAAAGTTCTTGAAAGAGACCTTGAGAGTATCCTTGTATCACTTCTTCTGACCACCATGTGATCACCTGCCCCATGTGAGTTCTCCATAAAACAGTTTTTTAGCGAGCGTACATTTTGCATTCAAATAACTTGGCCAGCCCAACGGAGTTGTGCTCTCTGAAGCATAGTTTGAATGCTTGACAGTTCAACTCGAGCATGGACCTCAGTGTCTGGTACCTTATCCTGCTAGGTGATTCTCAGAATCTTCCTAAGACTGTTCAAATGGAAGAGATTCATTTTCCTGGCATGGCACTGGTAAATCATTCATGTTTCATAGGCATACAACAATGAAGTCAGCACAACAGCTTTGTAGACCTTCAGTTTGGTAGTCAGTCTAATACCTCTTCTCTCCCGAACTTTTCTTTGGAACCTCCCAAACACTGAACTAGCTCTGGCAATGCGTGCATCAACCTCATTGTCAATGCGTACATCCCTGGAAAGTACATTACCAAGGTAAGTGAACTTATCCACAGCATTCAAAACTTCTCCATTTGTTGTAATCAATGGTTCCACATATGGATGGTGTGGTGGTGGCCGATGGAGTACTTGTGTTTTCTTGGTGTTAATTATTAGGCCAAAATTAGCACAGGCAGCAGAGAATTGATCCATACTTTGTTGCATTTCAGCTTCAGAGGCTCTATTGAGTGCAAAATCATCTGCAAACAGAAAATCGTGCACCAACACTCCCTCCACTTTGGTCTTGGCGGGTAGCCTTTTCAAATTGAAGAACTTACCATCACCATGGTAGTTGACCTTGATGCCGTGTTCATCCTCATTGAAAGTATTTGACAACATGCCTGGAAACATCAAGCTAAAAAGCATGGGAGCAAGCACACAGCCTTGTTTTACTCCATTGGTGACTGGGAAGGCATGAGAGCTTTGTCCACTACTCAAAACCTGGGCAAACATGCCATCATGAAATTTACATACAATATTGATGAACTTCTCCAGGCAGTCAAATTTTGACATAATTTTTCATAAGCCTTCATGACTAACAATAGACCTTGGTCAGATCTATACATGTTGTGTACAGACCTCTGTTCTGCTTCTGGCATTGCTCCTGGAGTCGTCAGGCAGCAAACACCATATCGACTGTTCCTTGGCCCTTTCTGAAGCCACGTTGGCTCTCAGGTATATGACCATCTTCTAGGTGAAGGATCAGCCTATAGGAGGACTCTGGCAAGAATTTTGTCAGCAATGACTAAGAGAGAGACCCCCCTGTGATTGTCACAGGACAATCTATTCCCTTTATACAGATGGACAATGGAGGCATCCTTGAACTCCTGGGGGATAACTTCTTCTTGCCATATAACCTGGAAAATTTCAGTCAGCTTTTATATGAATAATTGTCCCTTTATCTTGTAAATCTCAGCTGGAATAGGATCAGTACCAGGTGCTTTGCTATGTGAAAGGAGTCTAATGGCCCTCAAAACCTATTCTTCAGTTGGAAGTTGAGCTAAGGAGGGATTGACTTCAACCTGAGGTAAATGGTCAATGGCCTCAGCCAAATAGCTCATCATCAGCCACCTCCCCAGTCTCTGAAATCTCTCATTTCAGCTGTCTATAAAGAAGGCCACTTTAAGATGTCAAGTACAATCTTATTTGAATGACAATGACATATAGACCATATCAATATTTCTACTTTTCTCCCTTTATTTATATATTAAGAAAGTAAAAGACAATAAAAATTAATTATACGATTGATAGACATTGTTTCCATTTTATTTTGCAGTCAACCACTACCATTTTGTAAAACTGGAATGTCCATCAGAACTCTATGAAGTAAAAATAAGATTTCCCTGTGCCATTTTAATGGGAAGAAGGGGTTCTGTATGTCCAGTCTCTTTGGTCATTGTTTTGAAGGAGACAAATATGAAGAAATCAGTTTATGAACCCCCAGGCTCCCATTTCACTTTCCTCCATTCTTAAAATTGAGTCACCATGGGGATGTGGTGGAATTTACTTCCTGGATAACTTTAAAAAGAGTACTGGCATTTATTGACTCTATCAGGTTTAGGTGTGATCTGCTTTGCAGACAAGGGCTGGACCAGATATTATGGAAAGAAAGAGCCTTTATGTTTTTTGATTCTGTGATTTACCTGGTTATCAGAGTTGCTGCTGTGTGTGAATTTAGTGGAAAGACCTGGGCAGATTGAAATTTAAGCAAAAGTGGATCTCTTCATTTTCTTAGCTCAGATTCCTGGCAAATCCCCAGAGACTCACAGTGTCTCTAAGTGCAGAATCTGGCTCTCTGCCTGCATAGAATTTCACAGTTTTCACTTAGGGATGATTAGAAAGTCTCATTAGCTCTTTTCCGAGCCAAATTTGTGTTTCAATTCTAAAAACATAACCTTCCAATTCAGTGCCAATAGTGATTTGCCCTATAAGGTCCATCTATAACTGTCAAAAATCCAGGGTGTGTCTCCTAAGATGTCAAGATGAACTGATTGCTGTAAGGAAATCTCAGAATTTGGGTGAAACACATGAACCCAAAGGACTTCATCAATCATCACTGTGTTTTCTTGAAAGCCAATATATCATCTTGCGGCTTTTGATTTTCTGTTTTGTTAGTCTATAGAAAGTATTATTTTTAAAAAATATATATTATTTGGGGAAGTTTTATAGAGGTCCAGGAAGAACTAGCTCTAATGACTTCTGGGTCATTAGGAGAGTTGCAATGTAATCTCTTTGGAAGTCTTTGGGGCTCTAGGATTGGAGTATTTCTGAACCAAAGGAGCTGTTAGTGTGGTCCAAGCCAAGGAACCTGAAAAGGCATTAGTGATTAATTAGTGAAGGACAAGAAAAGAAATAAATAGCTCATATTTCTATATTTCTTTGTAGTTTACAAAGCATTGCTTAACCCCATACCCCACCCCAGTCCCCTAATCTATTAGCTGCCAAATCTTATCTATTGCATCTTTACAATATCTCCCTCATTTACCTTCACTGCTCACTTGGCCACTCTTCTAGCTCATATCTTCGCTCATGCTTGTCCAAACTACTGAAATACCCTCCTAATTGGCCTCCCAGTTTCCCAATGCATCCTTCCACATACAATCCATTCTAAGCTGATATTACTAATGCACTAGCCTGACCACTTCACTGCCTTCCTCAAGAAGCTTCAGATTACTTTATTTCACCTCTTCTAGGTACTCAATCATATTTTAACTTGTATTATTGTCCATTGTTTATGTATTATTTCTCCTACTGGAGCCGCTAGATGACAGTGTGGAAGTGTTAGGTCTGGATTCAAGAGGACCTGGGTTCGGATATGCCCTCAGACACTAGCTGTGTTATCCTGGGCAAGCTATTTAGTGCCTCTGCTTCTGTTTCCTGTACTGTAAAATGGGGGTAATAATGGTATCTGTCCTCCTTGGTTGTTGTGAGGATTAAATGAGAGTATTTGTAAAGTGCTTAGCACAATAGCTGGCACTAAGTGAATTCTTGTGTCCTTCCTTCCTAACAGATTGCATGCTCTTTGAAGATAAAGGATGTGGCATGTTTCATCACTGTGATCCCCAGAGTGATTAACATATAGTAGGTGCTCAATAACTCTTTCTGGAAATATATATATATGTGTGTGTGTGTGTGTGTGTGTGTGTGTGTGTGTGTGTGTGTGTGTGTGTGTGTGTATGTGTGTGTGTGAACTTCAATTTAATCTTTGACCTGAGCCAATCAATATACATTTTAAAGCACTTATATGCCAGGTAATGGGGATGTAGAGAAAAAGATGAGACAGTCCTTGTCTTCAAGGAGTTTCCATTCTGTTGAGGAGGCAATATGCACATCTCTCATGCTCACTGCTTAATAATTAATTCTTAAAAGATCCTTTCCATTTGTCCTTCTGGAATTTGTAGCAAGATGAGTTCATTTATCTCAGAACCAGAGATTCAACGAATGAAATATCAATTTGTCCAGGTCTGATTTGGAGAATTGGAATTAAGAATGGAAAAATCGCATCATACTACTATGTAAAACTTAATTTATTCTGTTTAAATGTGCTTTTGAAAAAAAAAATAGCTATCTGGCGTGAACTAAGAAAAGTTTTAAATTCCTTACAAGCTTTCAGCCAACTTTTTTCTACTCCTCCTCCATAGCCTCTTTTACATTCCTCTCTTTCTTTCAGCTTTATATAGCTGTCACCCCAGTTCAGGCCTTCCTCACCTAACTAATCATTTTTCCTGCCTCAAGATTTTCCACTTTCCAACCATCCTCCACACAAGTACCAAAGTGTTGTTGAGGGCAGCCAGGTGGTGCAGTAGACAGAGCACCAGTGCAGGAGTCAGGAGGACCTGAGCTCAAATCTCACCTCAGACCCTTGACACTCACTAGCTGTGTGACCTTAGACAAGTCACTTAACCACAATTGCCTCATCCCGGGTCACCTCCAGTCATCCTGATGAATATCTGGTCCCTGATTCAGATGGCTCTGGAGGAGAAGTTAGGCTGGTGACCTGCATAGCCCTCCCTCACTCAATACAAAGTCAAGTGTAAGTCATGTCATTATTTCTCTGATGGCATGGTCTTCTTCGGCAACGAAGGATGAACATACACACAACAGAGTGATGTTTCCAAAACACTTTTCTGACTAAGTTATTCCCTTACTCAAATCTTCAGTGACTCCCTATTACTTCTAGTTATGTATCCTCCCCACCTCTATAATCTGATTTCTATCTACCTTTCTTACTTAACTTTTTGCAACTGCTAATTGAGACCCTATTGGTGTAGAAATAAATACTGGAACTGGAGTTAGTGGAGCTGAGTTTCAATGCTAGCTCTTTTTATTTGTGAACTTGAGTTTTCTTATCTAAGAAATAAGGGAGTGAGACTCAATAATCCCTAATGTCTCTTCCAAATCTATATGTAGATACTGGTTGATTGAATAATAAACTTATATTCAATTATCTTGCATAGCAAAACCCTGTCAGACAATTTTATCCTTCCCAGGCCAAAGATCATTCTTCTTAGCAAAGAAAACAAGTAAAATGAGACCTAGTTATTTTTGCCTTCTCTTTGAAATTACAATAATATCCTTCACTTTGAGCTTCCATCCTATCCTTCTTGATCTTCCTCTTGTTCCCAAAATGTTTCTGAAAGCTCTTTTTGCTGTTGTAGCGTTCAGTTCCCTTAGTATTTATTCTGACCATCGACACTCCTGACCATGCCACTCTTTCCTGATAATCCCAGAGGAACTACCTAAAATCATAGATTTATATAGCTAAAGAGGAAATTGAGACAATGAGTCTAACTCCCTCATTTTTCAGATTAGGAAACTGGGACCCAAAGAGTCCAAGATCTTACAACTTGTAAATATCTGAGGTAGAATTCGAAACTAGGACTTGATACATTGGATTCCAAGTCCTTTGTTCTACCCACTAACTGAAATAAACATGGGGGCCACTGGACACTGATAGAAATCCCTGATGCTGCCTATTATATTGACTTAGAAAAATCACATATTAACATAATCTATGTTTTATTGTATTTTTGTTAAATATATCTCAATTACTTTTTAATCTGGTTAGGACAGCAGTGGCCATATGTTTGGCACCTTTGTACATGATACTTTAAAGGACAAAAAGCTACTCTTATATGGATGATGCAACTTTTCCCTTTATGGAAAGAGCCACAAACAAAGTATTTAGCTCTAAATTACTATGGTCACGAAACAGTTACTAAGGTTTTATTGTGTTGCAGGCACTGTGATAAATGCTAAAGATACAAAAAAAGTAAAATATGATCCCTGCCCTCAGGAAGCTTAGACAACAAGCACACACAAAAATAAACACAGTATAAGTGTAAAGTTAATAAAGAGAAATATATATATATATATATATATATATATATATATATATATATATATATATACACATATGTATTTACAAATTTATATACAAATACACACACACATATATAGTGTTGAATGCAAGGTAGTTAGATGGAGAGGGAGGGAGACTTAGAAGGATCAGGAAAGGAGTTGCTGTTGCTTCAGCTGCTTTTTGAAGCAACAAAGAGACTACGAACTGGGGTGATGAGGCAGTACATTCCAGGCATGTGGGATGGCTGGTACAAATGCAAGAGATTAAAAATAAAGAGTCTAGTATGAGAGGATAGTTTAATTGCGTTGAAGAGTATGTGAGGGTGAAGAAGTGGGGAAAGACAGTGATAATGTCCAACGAGGCTAGGTGGGTCTCATGTTCAAAACTAAGCTCATTATCTTTCCCCCAAAATTCACTCCTCTTCTGGACTTGTGTATTTCCCTCAATGGTTCTGTCTTCCTTTCAGTCATCTCCTTACCCCACAACTGCTAAATCTTGTCAGTTCTATTTCCACATCATAAGCCCCTTTCATTCCACTCATCCTATCCTAGCCACTTTTCTATCTCAAATCCTATTTTACCTAGAATATTTTAATGGCTTTCTAGTTAGTCTTCCTTTATCCTCATTGATTTATCCTCCACCTAGCTACAAAAGTGACATTATAAAAACACAGTTCTGATCATGTCACTCCCTAGTTCAAGAAATTCTGCTTGATCCCTCTTGTCTCTTGGCTAAAATACAGAATCTTCTCTTTGACATTTAAAGTCCATCACAACCTTCCTATCCCTAGCATATATTTATCACATTCTGTAATGTAGGGATGTTTGTGACATAAATTTTCTAGAAGTCATAAAGTATGGTATAAACTTGAATTGTTATTTAAATTTTTTTTAAATAATAGTAATAGTTGGCCTGAAAGTTCTTTGGTAATGGATTATTTGTTATTGTTGTTTCTTTGTGCTTGAAGATGACCAAAATGACATTACAGTGCTGGGGTTAATGCATATTGAGTCTGACTGTAGTTGATCAGATCAGTATGATCTAGAAAGCTCTATCATAAGTTGAGCATAAATAATTCATATGACCATCATATGATCATTTAGGAAGGAATGTGGAGTACTTAGAATAGGCCAACTCTCTTACTATGTTCATTAATTGGAACAAGGAGATCATGGCAAATTTAAACCATAAACAATCCAAAATTATTATTTTAGCCAATATTTTCAAATCCCTCCTCTGCCAATCTCATTATCAAAGTTATCAAAGAGGATTAAAATTAGCTTGCTCTAGGTGAATATTTTTTTAATTCTCTATCTTACCCTCCAGCAGAAGGGCTAATTATAAATAAAATGTTTGCATATGAAGCCAAAAGGATAGATCCAGGCTCTCAGAGGGCAATAGAGACACATAGGTCCTACAGAATTAATTAAAAATTTATAAAATACCTATTCTCTGAAAGGTCTTATGTAGTACACTATGGATATATGGAAGAAAATGATATCATCCCTGTCCTGAAAGATCTTATAGTCTAATTTTACCCTTAAATAATTAAAGATCAACACTGTAAAAAAAAAAAAGGATAGGTCACAAATAATCCACCATACCACATCTTGCCCATTTCTAGGCAACTTTGGGCAAAGGACATAATGTTTGTTTCAGTCAGTACTATTCTTTCCCTTCAGAGAGTTCTATCCCCATTCCTAGGTGCCAGGTTGGTTCTGGGATAACCAGTGCTTCTCCTGGGATGTGCTTCTGGAAATGTGATCTAGCTCTATCTGGTGCGTCTCCAGGAATTCTAGTCTTGACTTCACTTTGGTACTGATAAGTGTCCTGCCCCTTCTCTTCACCAACTCTTATATTCACTTTTATCTAATTAAACATTTATAAAAACAAACACCATTCCTGCCCTAAACAAGCTTATAGTCCAACTTCTAGAACTCTCAACTTCAAGAACTATTCTAGGATCCTAGATATTTCAGAAACGAACTAGGGACATTTCCTAAAATTTTTAACTTGAAAGGGATCTTAGAGATTCATGAACTTCATCAAGATGCAATATTTTGTAGTTGAAGCAGCTAAGGCTCAAAGGGATAAAACAGCTGATAAATAGAGACTAAACTCTAAGCTCCTAATTTAGGCTAGTAATAATTCTAATATACCACCCTAAAATCAAGCTAATTCCTCCTCTCTTCTTCCCTATAGGTAATTCCAATTACAAAGAAATCCTAGAATGGCTAAATTGGGAGGGAAAAGATAGCAATATTTAATGTTTGAGAAACATGAAAAGATATGTGGAGCTGTGAATTAGTTCAACTGTTATAGAAAACAGTTTGGAATTATGCAAGAAAAACCACTAAAATATTGAGACCTTTGGACCCAGAAATTCTATTACTGTATATATACCCTAAGGAGAGTAAAGAATCAAAGAAAGGTCTGATGTATACCCTAATATTCATAGTAGCACTTTGTGTGGTAGCAAAAACTTGGAAACTAATTGGGCATTCATAAACTGGGGAATGATGGATCAAATTGTGATACATAAATATAATAAAATGTTATTGTGCTACAAGAAATGGCAAATGTGAATTCATATAAACCCAGGAAGACCTCTCTGAACAGATATGGAGTGAATAAAGAACCAGAAGAACTATATATACAATAACTATAATAATCTAAATGAAAACAACACAAAAAGTTTAGATGAAATACAATCTTAGATTAAAGACTTTGACCCATCTTTGTAGTAATGTACAGATTAAGAAGCTACTTCCCTTTTCCTAGGGAAAATGTCTGCAAGTGTGGGATATTGCTTATGCTGTCAGATGGGGTCCTATTTTGTTTAGCTATTTTTCATTATTACAAGACAGGATGTATAACCAAGGCAATATTCATAGGGACAGCAATTATGAATATGCTGGTGTAGTTCTGAATTGCAAAGTGTAACTAACAGACTCTCCATATAGAAGGCAGAAGAAAAAACATTTATTCAGACACCAGAAAGCCAAATCCCAACACCAGAAAGCCAGATCTGTCATAGTAACCAGGAAGTCAGTACACATTAGCACTGCAGAGAACAAAGTCATTTCCATGCCTCTCACCTGCTGGGGCCTTTCCACAAGCAAACACTCACAAGACTGGCTGTCTGCCTGCCTGTGTCCTCTCTCCCTCCACTGTAACTCCAGCTCTTCTCCATGCTTCTGTTCCGTCCTTTCAGCATTCTCCTCCTATCACATGTGACTTAGCCTTCCATGTGATATAAGCAGGTCATATGGGCCTATTAATGGGTGGGAAAGATCTTCAAATTAAGTGAAAATACATTAAGGTTCTATGGTGGTTGTGGGAGTGGGAAAAAGGAAATGTTTATATATTTGGGGATGACTTTGATATATTTATTTTAAGGAATCAGTTAAAAAAAATCCCCAGGATAATTCAAAAAAAAGTCTCCATCACCATAAACTAGTATCTGCCCATCAAACAGATTTGGAATTGCCTCAGATATTATACAAAGCTATTCACCATATGGTATCATAGGATTATGGAATGTTAGAGTAGGAAAGTTTTAGAGATAGATGATCTCATTTAACCCACTCTTTATACAGATGAGGCTTAGAGTGATGAATTAACTTGCCCAGTATCACAAGATTAGAAAGAGAGCTGAAATAGGAAGTCTGTTATCTTTCCTCTGGGAAGTTTCAATCAATCAACAAATACTGAGTGCATACTACAGTCAGGGCAACATGCTAGGTGGTGTGAGAGATTTAAAGATAAACAAAAATCTATTTCATCAAAAAGTTAAAACTCTAGGTGCTTAATTGAAAAGGCAGAATTTTAATATAATTAATATTTAATAACTACATAATGAATATAATTTAGTGTTTAATTTGATGTTTGAATTAGAGTGGAGGCAGCACATAAGACAGAGACACAGGCACTGTAAGTAAAGTGCATTGGACATAGTAAACAGTGAATACAGGATATGAACCCCAGCTCTCTGACTCCAACTCTCTGGCATTCTCTTCTCTGTTACCACCTTTAGCGGTCATCATAGTTTTCTGAGGGAAGCTAAGTGGAGCAGTGGATAGAGCACTGGGCTTTGAATTAGGAAGACATCTTTATGAGCTCAAATCCAACCTCATACACTGGCTCTGTGACACTAGGCAAGGTTCTTAATCCTGTTTGCCTTAGTTTCCTCATCTGTAAAATTAGATGGAGAAGGAAATGGCAAACTAAGAAAACCTCAAATTTTCTTAGCCAAAAAACCCCTAAAATGAGGTCACAAAGAATCAGACATGACTGATTAGCAATATAGTTTTCTAAAGAATTCTCCGAAGGACTCTAGACAACATTATACTATAAGGTTCGAAGGAAGAGTATGCCAACACAATTATAACAAAGAATTCTGGCACAGAACGAATTGGGTATTCATAAACTGAGGAATGATGGATCAAATTGTAATACATAAATATAATAGAATGTTATTGTGCTACAAGAAATGGCAAATGTGAATCCATAGAAATCTGTGAAGACCTCTCTGAACAGATGTGGAGTGAATAAGGAAGAACCAGAAGGACAACATATACAACAACTACAATAATGTGAATGAAAACAACACAAAAAGCTTAGATGAAATACAATCTTAGATTAGAGACAATGACCTATCTTGGTAGTAGGGTGCAGATTAAGGAACTACTTCCCTCTTCCTGGTAATGCTGTAACAGACTATAAGTATGGGATGTTGACACAAGAGCCCAGTGGGATTGGTGATTTTTAGGTGCTCTTGCTTCCCTATTGGAATATAAAGTGACTTGGCAGACCTCAGCCCCAGCACTTCCCTTTTTTCCAGGGGTTGCACTTAAAGGAATAGCATCTCTCTACCAGATCCTATCCCATATTGCTCCTTATCCGAGGTCTGACCCACCAGGTACTTAGAGTATCTCTTCTCTTTTTTCCTCAGGGAGCGGGGCTGTTGTAGAGATTAAACACATCCTCCCACCAATACCATGGCCCTGGGGGAAAGCTCCAGTTGTTTCATTCTATTTGTACTTCTAAATATCAACGAATAGTATACTACAAAACCATGATGTTTACGTTGGTCATCACTGTATAGAAGTCCACACAACTTAGTTAATATGAAGGATATATTATAACAATCCTAAATAAGTTAATCTAACTAATAGTTATCAATTTAAGGACCAAAGTGATAAAATTTAGTAATGGCTTTCATTATTTCTTTTATTGATCTTTAGGTGCCCACGTAGTAACTCGAAGGCTGCAGCAGCATAAATGTTGGAGACTCCACCTTACTGGTGCCAAGTTGGGCAGCTTGGTGGCATAATGGAGTGTTAGAACAGGTTAGGTCAGAAAGACCTGAGTTTAAATCCAGCCTCAGATACTTACCAACTCTGTGACCCTGGATAAATCACCTAACTTTTTTGGCTGCCTCAGTTTCTACATTTGTAAAATAGGGATAAATAATAGCACCTACCTCACAGGATTATTGGGAGGAAAATAGCAATATCTGTAAATTGCTTTGTAAACTTTAAAGCACTCTACAAGATGTCCCAAATGCTTAAAGAAAAAAAAAGATGCCTAGAGCAGTATAAAAGCATAAATGCTATAGTTACTGTTTTTGTTGAAAGATTTATTATTATGGTTTTGTGCTTGATCTAATGTAGAAAGTAAGAAGTTATCTTCTTCCTTAGTTATGGCAAAGGTGGGGAGAAGGAACCTCAGCAACCATCTATATACTTTAATAAATATATCTTAATTATTAAAATAGGACCAGGGATAAACAAGTCAATTAAATGAGACTTGTTATACATGCATTTCAATTTAAGAGCAGAGCAAGGTCACTAAATCACTTGATACTGTTACAGGGACAGTGTGTATGCAAAATTCAAGCTACAGAGGGTTTCTCTCTATAGGCTATCAAAAGCCAGCAGCACAACGAGACTGGGGTATCTGGGATTTTGACCCAGGGCAACAAATTTATAGAGTGTGACAATACTAGTAGTTCTTTGGAAGCTTAGAAACAACTTATCACATAGGTGACAAAGACAATCAGTTAAAATTTGAAGTTGTCAGATGATAGGCTTAGGTGAAGTCTCTGGTTCTTCCTGATCTTGTTTCAGAGTCTCTTTCTCCTCAACAAGGGGTAATGGTTCTCCTCCCTTCTTATACTCTCCCTTCCCTTCTCCAACTCTACTGAAGGAATGCTTTGTGTTGCAGATGTGATATAATTTCTCTGGGTGCGAAAATTCTTAGCTATAACTCTGACAGTAGCTTAGTTTCTAAAATGTCAATCATCAAAGTAGTTGAATTATAAATAAGTAATATTAATGTAATGTAAATTAATATGAGGATTTAGTGTTGTCCGATAATGGGCTTAGGATCATAATATATCTTAGGGCCTCTCTGGACCAAATTCCTTGTTGGCCTTCACCAGGCCTTTATATTTTCCTTTTTGAGGAGGAGTAACATTGTTTTAATAGACTTTGTGGTTCTTGTGGTTGTTCGTTGTGTTCAACTCTTCATGACCCCAAGCCCTTGGCCTAAGGGACCTATCTTCTGATGTCATGCATTTTAATAATGTCCAAGGGATTTCCTTGGCAAAGATATTGGAGTGGTTTTCCATTTCCTTCTCCAATGGATCTGTCAGAACTTTCCACTATGACTTGTCTGTCTTGGATAACCCCTGTACAGCATAGCTCATACTTCAACTGAGCTACACAAGACCCTCTGCCACAACTAGGCAGTGATCCAGGAGGGGTTAATAGGCTTACTGACACATTCATTTTCAGGCTCAAAGGATAAACCTTCATTTTTGGAAGAGTTATTTATCAAATGGGATTCCAGCTTATGGGAAGAAGTCATGAGTGAGTACTTTTTTTTTCGGCCAATGTTTTCCTCCCTCTAGCTTATCCTGACATTAGGTATAATACATATTATTACTATTATGAGAATATTGATAAACATTTTATAGGCATTTCAAGTCTCTTAGTAATAATAATTTCTACATGTATTGGACTTTTGACCTATCCTATAACATTAAGGTAAATTTGTTGTATCTTTTAAAAGAAGTTTTTAGATATTTGGTTTTGGATCGCAGTTGTTTCACCACTTATAGAGAGGAACAAAGAAAATCAGTTATGCAAAAAACAATTGATACGATAACTATGTCTGACACTGGATACAACATTCTGCTACCATTTAGTTGAATTATTTCAGATCTTCTTGACTGCACTTAGGGCAAAGATTCTGGAGTGGTCGGTCATTTCCTTCTTCAGCTCATTTTACAAATGATGAACTGAGGCAAACAGGGTTAAATGGCTTGCTTATTAACACATAGTTAATAAATATCTAAGGATGGATTTGAACTCACCTAGAAGAGTCTTCTTGACTCCAGGCCCAGCACTCTATCCACTGCACCACCCAGCTGCCTTGGCCTCTGCTACCACAGCCCTTTGCTTTATGTTGAGAGGAGGGAAATAATTTTTTTTTTATTCACTGGGACTCCTCCTCCAACCTTTAAAAGAAATTAGTATTCACTTTCCCTTTTGTGATCTTTTCACATACATTTTTGTAGTCATTTTACCAATAAGCAGGAACAGATCACCATTTCTTCTGGTCTTACTTATTTCACTTTGTGTCACTTCATACAAGTCTTCCTATGTTTCTCTGAAATCTACTTATTTGCTATTTCTTACTGCATAACAACAACAATATTCTATTATATTACTATACCCCGTTATAATATTATTCATTCCACAATCAACAGATTGCCTCTTTGCTATCACAGAAAGTACTGCCATGCTTATTTTAGTCTGTTTTGCTTCTCTCTGTGTGTCTTTTTCTCTCTCTCTCTCTAATAATATAATAGCTAACATTTATATAGCAATTACTATGTGCTAGGCACTATACTGTGCACTTTGTAATTGTTACCCCGTTTGATCCTGGGAGGTAGCTGCTAGTATTAACCCCATTTTATCGATGAGGAAACAGAGGCAGGCAGAGCTTAAATGACTTGACCAGTGTCACTCAGTAAGTATCTGAGACCAGATTTTAATTCAGATCTTCCTGACTCCAGGCTCAGCTCTCTTCTTTGGTGTCAACAGTACTCTTTCTCTTCCTCCCCGCAACTCTTTAGGCATCTACTTTGCCTTTTAGCTCCCTTTTAGGTACCATATTCCTCCATTAGAATGTAAACTCCTTGCCTTCATTTCTGCTTGTATTTGTATATCCAGTGCTTAGCATAATAAATGCTTGATGTTGACTTAAATTCCTTCCCTCCCTCCTCTCTTCCTTCCATTTTTTCCCTTGCATCCTCTCCTCCTTCCAGGATTTAATTCTTGGTATATGTCTAATTAACTTGCTTTTTCTAAAAAAGTCAAAGGAAAGTTAATTCCTCTTGAGCCTCTCAAGCCTGGATAGCATATGAGGAAAAGTGACTGAGCTTTCTCCATTGGAGGGTAATTTGTGCTGTCACAATTCCAAGTTTTTGATATCCTCTGCCTTATACCTCTGTAAGTCTTTCAGTTCCAACGGGAAATCTGAACAAGTATTGTTTTAACTTTAGTAGCATCTGGCCATTTACTTCTCTAGGTTGTAATTTTCTTCCCTTTTCTTGATGAAAACATTTTTTTAATTGAAGTAAGCCTCGAAAACTAAAAAAAACAACAAAAGGTTAGGGCTTGCAGCAACTGCTTAGAGCTGCATGTGATATCAAACTGGATTATAATGTCACTCCCTAACTGACAGATCATTTAGTGTCTTGGAAGAGTCTGTTTTCACACTGCTGAAAGCTGTCACAGGGGAATTCCGTGGAGGCTCCTTATTGTCAGAGCTATTTTTCACCCAATTTGTTTCCAAATGATGTCTAACCTGAGGTCTTCCCACTGAGAGAGGTTTAAGCCATGATTAATGAGGAGTGTTTGGCCAGCCCCACCTGGGAAATGGCCCATCTGCAAACTCAGGTAAGATGTGGAGGCCTACAAGGCATCAGCTTGTGAATGGCAGGCAGCTTCTCATGGCTTGAGGCACTGTCACAGCAGCAGCAAGGTGTTCAGCATTAGGAACTCAGTGTTTCCAAAAGCACTGAGGAGAACTGTCACTCTTGCCTTGACTCTGGGCCTTCTGGGTGAAGGGTGATCTTAATCTGGAGTTTAAAGAAAGTCCCATTTCTTAATTTCCTTCATTTTTTCTGAGAATTTTGATGGGTGGATTTTTAAAAGTACCATATTATAGTATTGAATTTGGAGTCAGGAAGACCTGAATTCCAATCCAGCCTTGGACAGATACTATCTGTGTGACACTGGGCAAATCATTTAACCACTCTGCACCTTAATTAGCTCATCTCTAAAATGGGTCTAATACTAACACCTTCTTCACCAAGTTGTGAGAATTAAATGAGGTAATATTGGTAAGGCACTTCACAAACATTAAAGCTCTGATAAATACCAGCAATTATTGTTAGCTATCAATATGGGATTGTGTAGTTTGCATAAAGATGCGATTATATCTATATAGATGTGCTTGTTGAGGAGGAGGTGATAATATGTGACTGGATTTCATGTATTGATGACTATATTGAATGGAATTGAACTAGTATATTCCACAGAAGATTTAAAGTTATTCAGTTTTACAATTAAGGTTATGAGTTACACAGAGGGCAGCAGACTGTAGTGAGTACAAGCAGACTATAACACATTGCAAATGAATTGAGCAAGTTGCATAAAAGGTATTATTAAAGACCCATATGAGAAGGGGAAAGGACATCACTCTGTTCAGGTAGTGAAGATGAAGAATAAGTGGCAGATGCTTTATATATTCTGGTATCCATGCAATGGGAACCAGCATGATAAGGGAAAGAGCACTGAAAGCAGTGTTAGAGGACTTCAGATTCCGTCTCTGTTACTTATTACTTGTGTTAAACTTGGGCAAATCACTTAATTTCCTGGGCCTCAGTTTCCTCATCTTTATAAGGAGATGGTTAGACTAGAGGGCTTCTGAGGTCCCTTTGATCTGTTTCTTTGGATTAGGAACATGTTGGCTATGTCCCAGAAAGGAATTATGGAAGGACATGGTTACTATTTGCATAAGGGGGCAGGCATGGGAAGAGATGGAGAGATTACCTACACTGATGATATGACAAATTCGTTGAAAATTTGGTGGATTTTTGGAAGTATTTCTTCCTTAAATTATTTGTTATAAACTTAAATGTACTCAATTTTTTAAGTACAAATGCAAGTTTTAGCAGTTTGATCTTTAAACGAGTTAAATTTCAAGTCTAATTTAATTTAATTTAATTTAAATTTAGGTCTAAATTTTGCTAAGTACTATTGAACTTTTGGGTCATTTGAATAGTTCAGGACCCTGGGGGCAAGGATACATTTTTCTTCAAGGAACAGAACATGAAAGATGTTCTTTCTGTCTTGAGACAAAACGAACTAAAATACAACTTTCATAATGTATCCCAGATCCACTTAATAGGTTGAGTTTGAGAACTGCATAAGTAAGATTTGTCAATGCCTAGATGAACGTTTTGACTTTTTTGGTCTAACATGGAAATTCTAGACTCAGCCCTTATCAGACTACTATCTCATTTAAATGGGACATCCTACGGTCTTGTCTGTCAAGACTAAACCATAACTGATCCAACTGTCTACAAATAAAACAGATTGTTTGCTGGGAACATTTATGACCCATAAAGAGTGAGAGTTTATACTGGCAAAGCAGTGCTTCTTGTAAACAACCAATATTCCTGGAATTTCAGCAGCTGACTTTGGATCGAGACATTTCTCACTTGGTATTTGGCTTCATCAGTAGCCACTTTGAATGTTTTTTGCACCCAACTGTTGTGTGAAAGACTCTACCCATTGAGTTTGCCTATTATTCATCTTCCAAAACAATCCCCACACTTTCTTTAACTACTTCTGTTGCCAGCAACATGTTTACCGTGATTTAGATGTCTATTATACGCATGAATGACTTGTCTACTTAATTTCATCAAAAAAATGAACCCTCCTAAGTGGCACAGATGCTGGTATGATGGTAATCAAATTAGTTTTTGGACAGGTTTATGGCCACTTGCTGTCAGTTAAGCTCTCTTTGGCTATCTTCACTCCTAATACAGTTTTGATGGTGATTAATGGCCCCATTAATACACTGTTTGTGCTATGATAGACCCAACATTATGGTCCTGTTTGCTGACCACAGATGATAAGACATTTTTTTGTAAGATTCAGTTCTGAAAAACATCACTTCCAAATCTGGTGCTGTACTCTTTGGTTCTATTGGTCATATGTATAGATGAGTGTATATATGTGTATCTGTCAAAATATTTTTAAATTTGATTTTCCTGAATACTTTAATCGCTGATCTCCCTAATTGTCTTTAGTTGCTACAAAGTTTTTCCTATGAACTTTCTCTTGTATTTATCTCATTCTGCTCCTATTTCCCCAATGTACTTTATTTGTTTTCATCTCCAAATTTCCATATCCATCAATTAGAATATAAAAAGGATTTCTTTTAGCTATTTGTCCCGCTGTTTCTAGGCTGCTTCAATGATCTCCCTGAAATCTCAAATCCAATCTCAAATACTTAATCTCTAATTTTTCTTTCATATCTCCTCCATGGCCACAATCATGACTTTGACAATCTCTTTTTTCATCATTCTCTTGCCATAGCATATGAATTCCACACTCTGAATCTGGATTAATGAGCCCAGGTTCATTTGGATTCCACCGTGCTGCTAAAGGAGTGAGAACAAAATGGTGGACTTATAGGCTAAACCATGGTTAGCACATTTGGAATGTTTACACAGCTTTTTAATGTTTAAACAAACATGGTTTTTTGTAATGAAATTGAGTTTCCTCCTGCCCATTTTTGATTTTTATGTTCATCTGTGCACTTGCCTAAACCCCACCCATGTGCTGCTATGCAAATACATATTATGCAAATTTTTTCATTTTGAATTGGGTGAGTTGAGCAGATGCCCATTTTAACACAAAGAGTCTTCAGGAAAATGGCTTGAATAGACTAGTATCAATGACATATTACCAAAATGTATATAAAGGAGACATTTTCATTTTGACACACATATACACTTGTACATGTTGAGAGTATCTTTTTGATTGTTAGAAAGTTTGCAGTTATTTTTATACATAAGGATAAATATTGAGCCACAGCCCCTAAAATAAACAGCGAACCTTCAGACTAGCCCCAAAGTACTGGACAACTGTAGTGGATCTTTGAACCTATTAATTTATTGTAATCTCCCTTCACTTAAGTAAATATGATCTCAGCTGTCTAGTAAATTGTTTTTATTTAACATTAACATCTCTACTGACAGTTTCATCTTCTTAGTAGACTCAGTTACTACAGCAAAATCTAAATTCATTCAATACAAAACCTTACATTTAATTTAATTTAAAACCTTTAATTCTTTCTCGGGCCAAATTTCTAAAAAATACTTGGCATGCACATTGGGTAACTGGTTGCTCAAAAGCAATTCTAGGGGTAAAAAAGAAGATAGGAGATGGGAAGGAAAGGCATGAAAATGAGATTATAAGAATTAAATTAGGAAAGACTTTAAAGAAGTCTATATGGAAACATAGTAAGAAGAAAATAGCGACAAGGAAATTTTAATCATAGAGTCTATTTTGTACTTTTTCTAACTCTTGTATTGTTACCAAACTTCTCCTTTGAACTTAATTACATTCATGTTTGTACACTACTTGTCTTATCCCTCTTATTAGATTATAAGCTCCTTGAGGACAAGGACACTGTCATATTTACTTTTGTATTCTCAATATTTAACAAAGTATCTTTTATATAGTAAGCACTTTATTGAGATTAATTGAATTTAGAAAAAATCTACATCAGGCTGTGTCAAAGAATTATAGGATTTAAAAACTAGGTAGGATCTCAAATACCATCTGATCCATTCTGTATCTAAGAATCCCTCCCACAACATCCCAAATAAATGATTGTCTAGACATTGCTTGAAGACCTCCAATGAAGGGGAACCCATTAATTTTCATGGAAGCATATTCCATTTTGGGATATTTTTAGTCATTAGGAAGATCTTCCTTACATTGAACTAAATCTGCCTCTCTTCAAATTATATCCATTGCTCTCAGTTGTACCCTCTGGTGACAAGGAGAATTACTCTAATGCTTCTGCATACTGTCATGTCACTCTAAATATTTTCTAACTAGGAACTAAATGTTCCTAGTTCCTTCAATTCATCCTGATATAGAACATCCTGGAGTCATGTTACCATCTTGGAAGTCCTTTTCTGGAAACTCTCCAGCTTGTCTAAGTGTTTCTAAAAATGTGGTACCTACAACTGAATGCAGTATTGTAGATATGACCTGATCAGGGTTGACTCTAATAAAATGATACCTCTCCAAATGAAGCTTAGGATGGTTTTGATTAGGATTTTGGGCCATTTTGTCACAATATTTAGTTATATTGAATCTGCTGCCCACTAAAACCATACGGTTTTTTTTCACATTAATTGTTGTCTCTTCATACCATCTTCAATTTGTATTCACAAAGTTGATATTTTGAACCCAAATGTAGAGATTTATATGTACCCTTTTGAAATACCTTCCTATTTATTTTTGCCCATCATTTCTAACCTATGGACATGTTTTCTGGATCTTGCTTGTTATCCATTGTTGTTCCTGTCTCTACTAGCTTTGCATCATTTTCAAACTTGATTGGCATGCCATATACTGTAAGTCTCATATAAGTTATTGATTATCATTCAAGAAACTGAGTGTTTAGCAATCTTTCCATGCCAATGCATAGGCTATCTATTTGACAATCTAATGGCTAATTTGACTTAGTCATCTACCAACAAAAGTTATCAGTTATTTTGACTGTTAGTATGGTCATTGAGTGATTTTATTCTTTAGAGAGTATTTAACCGTAGTGATAGGCAATTTAACCAACTTCAAAGAGTAACATTTGTGTGGTGTTTGACTTTTGAGCTTTTCCACTTAGTAAAAATGAATGGGGAAAGTATTGCTATAATTGACTTCAAAATATACTATAAGCAGGTAACTCTTTACACTAGGCTTCAAAAATTGATTTCATTAAGATGAGAGGAAACATTATTTAATAGCAATATATATGAAAAAAAAATCTGAGGATATTAGTGGAATCAGCAACATGATATGGCACCCAAAAGGGGTAATGTTGGGTTGCATTAAAAAAATCTCAGCTTCAAGGGAAAAGACTATCGAAGAGTCCTGACATTCTCTCTCATGATCAGATCACATATGGAATATTGCATCCACCTTTGGAGACTGTATTTTAGGATTGAAATTGATAAGGTGGAAAGCAACTAGAGACCCTGAAATAATGGGATATGCAGATCAGTTGAAATAACCCTGGTGCTTAGCCTGGAGAAGGAAAGATTCAAGAAGGACAAGTTAAGATAAAGTTAAGATTGTTCTGTATAAGAGGGATTAGACTTGTTATCTTTGGCCCCAGAGGGTAGAATTAGGAGAACAGGATGAAAGTTAAAGAGAAGCGAATGTAGGGTTGATGAAAAGAAAAACTTCCTAACCATTAGAGCTCTGGGCCGCCTTGGAAGTTAGTGGCTTTTTTCTGTTTAGCAAATGTTGACTAGCCAATTGCTGAGTGTGTTGAGAGGGGATGATCTTTCAGCTTAGTGTCTGGCACATTCCAGCTCGGGAATTCTCTGCTTCTCCTTGGTTCCCTTAGGTTTTTACAAATGATAAAGAAGAAAGCTAAAGAATTGTAGAAAGTAGGGATAGATGCAGCACAATGAAAATTTGTTGAAAAACGAAGTTTGCCTTCAGTTGGGATTTTTAAAGATTCATTTACTGAGACTAGTAATGAAAAATGAGGTATACTCAGAAGAGGGAGGTCTCCAATGTGTATTTGTGTGTGTGTGCCGAGTGTGAGCACACATACATGTATGACTAAGGGAAGGGTACATGGAGGTGGTGGGGATGGTGGTGGTGGAGGGTATGACCAATGTTAAGCTTAAGTCTTTTTGTGAACTAGGAAATTACTTAAAAACTGACATTTCATACGCATTAATTTGATATCTTTCAGAAAGATGATTATCAGTGCTTTGACAAAAATTATATACTGCATTCTTTCTTTTCCTTGCCCTCCTTACTCAACCTGAGCTGAATACATCTTGAATGCATCTTTAAAGACCCTGCATTGATTAAACTGTAAACTCCATCAAAGTGGCGATCATATGTCCCTCAGAGCACAATATAATGTCTTCTATATAGTTAACAAGGTGAAGAAGTATTTGCTAAATAAATGAATGAGTAAATATAAGATCTTGTGACCTGCACTTTTTTGTATTCCCCACAATACCTAGCATAGGGCTTTGCTCATAATGGTTGTTCAATAAATATTTGTTGATTGATTGATTGTGCTATTACAACAGCTTAAGCCAGTTATTACATTTAAGCTGTTTTCTTGCTTTGATTTCACACTTAATGGACAGATACAAAGAATGAATTATATGTCTGCTCTACTATTTTCACTTAATAGCAGCTCTTGCCTTTGCCTGGGATGACAGATGGAATATTTTATTAAAGTTGAGAATGCAGTGGAAAGAACCTGCCAAGATGGGATGAAATAGATCCCAGGCCAACTTTAGGAGCCAGCAAGTGAAGCGGAAAGAATATAGGAAATGGAGTCAGGAAGACATGGCTTTGAGTTTGTAACAGTAAGCACCCCAACATACACAGGGGGACCTGATATCACAGGTTCTTAGATCTGCATTCATAAAAGGAAAGCAACTTTCAAGGGGTTAACAATCACTTTAATCAAGCATAGGTATCAGAGAAAATCAAAATAAAAATTTCAGAGGAAATACAGAGAAGTCAAAAGTCAATAGATGCTTCCCAAATGTCTGACCATTAGGTACATTAATGGTTACCGGAGAGGAAAGCATCAACTTCTGGGTTTTAGCTTGGGGGTGGGGGTGGGGGAAGGAACTTTCCTTAGTGGCTTCCTAGAGTTTCTCTGGCCAAAGAAACACTTCCAGTTAGTAAGTCTCAAAGTAAAACCTCACCTTCAGAGAATTTCTACACTTTTTTAGAGTCAGAGGGTATAACCTTCTGACCCAGTGCCTCAATAGAAAAAACAAAAGGTACTAGGGACCCTCCGACAAAACAACTCCCCTAATGAAGCTTCCCACAAAGAGCAGGCCCATCAATGGGTGGGAGAGATCCTCCCCAATCACATTATTCAATCAGAAGCACTTCTAGTAAAACAAAAACATCAAAAGATCCTAAATTGATTGCCATTACAGAGTCCCACCTCCAACATTTCCTACCTTTGGACAAGACCCTTAGACTTCAGTTTCCTCATCTGAAAAATGGGAAATAATCATCCTTGCAGTATCCTTACAGGGTTGTTAATGAGGTTCAAATGAGAAAATGAAGATAAAGCATTTGCCAAAACTTTGCATTCTTTTTCAAAGGTTTCTATCTTTTTTGCGTGTACCGAGGAGTGCCTTGGATTACCCTTTGGAAATCTAGTGAAGTCAGTGGACCCCTTCTCAGAAGAATATCTGCTGCTTACATTCATAATTGAATTAAATTGAATTGAATTAAAGGAAAGGTTTAAATTTCAGTTAGAGGACAATGAAGATAAAGATGTAAATTTTTTCCCATTCCAACTTTGGACTCACTGAAATCTATTCATTGTTAGACCCCAGATTAAAAACTGCCACTCTCTCTAAAGGACAGTTAATATTAGCAAGGTCATGGTGAGAATCATGAAGAGTTTGCATGTTCTATATACTCAATTAGACCATAAGTGAGTTGAGCACAGGGACTGTGTATTTTTCTTATTTGCATCCTTGATAACTAGTAGATTGTCAGTTTCCTTTTTTTCTTTTCTTTTTTTTTAGGCAAAGGTACTTAATAAATGTTTATGGATCTGAATTGTGAAATCCCTACTCCCCAAGGAATAGCTTGCTGTGCAGAATTAGAAGGGAGAATTTACAGAATCATCCAAACAGACCTTTCATAGGGTAGATTATAGTGAAGAAATGTCACTAAGTTTCAAATTTATCAATCAACAAGCATTTTAAGTACATACTTATGTGCTTACTACAATGCTAGCTACTGGGGATAAAAAGACAAAAATGAAACTGCCCCATTCTAGAGAGTTTGCATTCTGCCAGGGAAAACAATACGTCTACATGCATATGTTCAAAATATATACAGATAAAATGCAAAGTAATTTCAAAGGGGAAACATTGTTCCTGGGGGAGTGGGTGGGATCAGGGAAGGCCTCATTTAAGAGTTAACACATGAGTGGAGCCTTGAAGGCTATGCGGGATTCTAGGAGACAAGAGGGAAGAAGGGACAGCACTCTTGGACAGCCTGTGTGAAAAGACAAAGACCAGGGATAGAATACTGGGCATGATGAACAGCAAAAAAAAGCCAATTTGAGCCAATTTGGCTAGTCCATAAAATCTGCAGAGAAGCAATTGTATAATGAACCTGGAACAAGTTTGTAAAGGGACCTAAATGATAAATAAGAGAGTTTTAATTTTTGTCCTAGAGATAATAGGGAGCCACTGGAGCTCATTGAGCAGAAGAGTGCGATGGTTAGACTTGTGTTTTGAAAATATCATTGTCAGTTTGTGGAGGATGGGCTGGAGAGGGGAGAGATGAAACAGAGATCCATTAGAAGGCTATTTATAATAGTCTAGGAAAGAAGGGATGAGCATCTGAAAGGTAACTGTGTGAGTGGAGAGGAGGCATAATTCACATACACACACACACACAGGCAGAGAGACAGACAGACAGATACACACACCCCTAGACTTACACACAACCATCATGACTATTTTCATGAAGGAACATAGGAGAACTGTGGCTATTTTGTGGCATCCAGCAGCAGTGAGAACAACTCTAACTCAGCTGCAGCTTGCACTGTGGACTATTTATTTTCTGAATCACCATAAAGGATTCGATTGGAACATGGTAGAACCAAATCCAACTAGGTAGGCAGGTAGGTGGCATAGTAGGTAGAGTCAGGAAGACTCACCTCTCTTAGTACAAATCTGGCCTCAGACATATACTGGCTATGTGACTCTGGGCAAGTCACTTAACCCTGTTTGCCTTAGTTCCTCATCTGTAAAATGAGCTGGAGAAGGAAATGGCAAATCATTCCAGTATCTCTGCCAAGAAAACCCCAAATGAGGTCACAAAGAATCAGATATGCCTGAATACAACTGAACAGCAACAGGATCAGTCCTGGTTTTGATGCCCAGAAGATTCTGGAAGAGTATAGAATACCAACATTACAGCACCCAGGGGCTGGCTATAGATCTGAACTAGAAAGCAAAGGATTCAGAGTCCAAAAGGTCAAAAGCAATCACGTGTTGCTGGAGGAGAAGCAAAGAGTAACACCTTTATATGGCAGCTGTGGCTCCTGGAACATGGCTCCAATTTGTGTGAGAGTGACCATCACTGTACCCCTGTAGCTATGACTTCAAATGTCAACCAAGAACTCAGTACTCTTTACTCACAGGGCTTTAATATTTCTGAAGAATTTCTCAGATATTGATTGGGCATTGATGAAATGATCCAAGAAGTAGGAAAATTCTTGACCCACTTCACTGACTAAGTCCCTGCTCCCATGTGTGAGCTGTAAAGGACCTTAGAGAACATCTGCTACAAGTGATTTAATTAAGGTCTCAAAGTTATTAAATAATGGAGCTCAAATTTGAACCCAGGTTTTTGACTCTAAGTCTAGTGCTTTTCCCACTATGTTTCCTTGTAAGGAACTGGATGTTTTCTGCATTTCTAGGTAGGAGGAATAATTTCCCTTGTAGGGGTTCACTCATTCAATCAATAGGTATTTTTATTTTTAATTTGTTTTTAAATTTTAATTTATTTTATTTTTGATTCATAGAATAAAATAAGCATTTCCAAAACATAATATAATTTAAAAAATTATTGAGCACAAAACTGCAAATCTATTATGTACAATTTGCTATTCCTTTTAAAAATATGACAAAATAATAATGTAAATTTATTTCCCCCTTTTTTCTCTCACCCCCAACAAGTGTTTTTAACGGCTAACTAAAACTGGAGAGAGAGAGAGAGAGAGAGAGAGAAAGAGAGAGACAGATAGACAGACAGAGACAGAGACAGACACAGAGACAGAGATGGAGAGAGAGAGAGAGGGACAGACAGACAGAGACAGAGACAGACAGAGATAGAGACAGAGACAGAGAGAGAGAGAGATGGAGAAAGAGAGAGAGAGAAAGAAAGAAAGAGAGAGAGAGAGAAAGAAAGAGCAAATGGAAGGTAATCTAGAATTGGAACATTTATATAATGTTTCATTATGAGATATTATGTAACATTATATAGGGGACACTATATAACATTTATGGGACAACTAGGAGGTTCAGTGGATAGAGTGCTGGGCCTGTAGTCAGGAAGATCTAAGTTCAAATCTGGCTCAGACACTTGCTAGCTGTGTGACCCTGAGCAAGTTACTTAACCCTTTTGATCAGTTTCTTCATCTGTAAAATTAGCTGGAGAAGGAAATGGCAAACCACTCCTGTATCTTTGCCAAGAAAACCCCAAATGGGGTCACCAAGAGTCAGACATAATTGAAAACAACTCAACAGCAACAACAAATATATAAGACTTTTTATGTGTCAGACACTATACTAAGTACTTTATAATAATTATCTCACATGATTCTCACAATAACCCTAGGAGGGAAGTGTTTTTATCATTCCCATTTTATAGATGAGGAAACAGAGGCAAACAAAGGTTAAGTGACTTTCCCAGGATCACACAGCTCATAAGAAACTGAGAGCAGATTTGAAATTGAGTCTTCCTGACTCTGAGCCCAGAGCTCTATATCTACTGTACTGCTTAGCTCACCTAGGTGCTCTAGGATTGTAAATGTGAAATTGGAAGGGCATTAAATAGGCCAGCTAGTCTAACTCCCTTCTTTCACACAGGAATTGAGGTCAAGTTACTTAACCAAGGTCACATAATTATTAAGTAGAAGAACTGAAAACTGAACACAGATTCACTGTCTAAATTTATCACATTTTTCCAGTACTCCTATTCAAAGCCTGGGAGGAAGCAAATGTTGTCTCCAGAGTTCTATGGAGCATTGTAGTTAGTTGATCACTAGCCTCTTTTCCAGCTCATGTATGAACTTCATGGATTGCAGATTCCAACAATATTTACCATTACATGGGTCAGTTGGATGAAGGAAAAGAACATGTCAAAAGATCTTTAGCGGGATGGAAACTTGGTGAAGAAAACTGAAGAAAGTATAGAGATAGTAGGTACAGAGGCAGCAAGAATTTGCTGAAAAATGAAAAGCTATTAGACATGTTATTGTCCCCATTTTACAGTCTCTCACCCCAACTCCAGTTATTATAATAAGATGCTCTCATCTTTACTAGGTGAGGATACCAAAAAAAAAAGAGGCACATCTTTAATTGAGTTATAGAATAAATCGGTCAAGTATGCTAGGGTATACTGGTAACTAGGGTATGCTGGTTAACTCTCCAAAAATGAGACAATTTTAAATTTAATCTTCATTATTAACATTTTCTCCTGCACTTTCTAGTCTAGACATGCAATCAAATGATAACTCAAACCATAATGTATAGTGGGTTGTTAACACTGAAAATGTAACAAATGGGTCTCATAAGTGGGTATGAGCTGGTTCCAGCACACCCATGCTTGTGCCTTCTTCTGTGTGAAGCACCCCTGATCACGCTAATGAAATGAGATGCCCTGAAGTCCTTGTCTGCAGTAGCCAGATAACGTGATATAGCACAGACATTTCTTGGAGGCATAGCAGAGTGGGAAGCATACCAGATTTGATCTCAGAAAAAAACAAAAAACGAAACTGAGGTTCACTGGCCACCTTGAGCATTTACAGTGTGACCAGAGGCAAATCACTTAACATTCTGAAAGACACCTTGTGCCTAGTAGATGTTACATAAATATTTGTAGATTTTCTGATGCTATGGCCATGGGATGAAAGGATCTTTAGAAAAGTACTTCATATCATTAGGAGGCCTGGACTATGACAGCCCCTAAGCCAACTTGGCTGCTCAGAGAAGTTCACTAAAATCCTCGGCCGGCCCCACGATTGGCTGCCAGTTGTGTCAGGATTGATGATCTGTCTAATCAATTCTCTGTTACTGACAAAGTGATAAGGGGCCATATACTAGGCCTAGTTTTATTTAATCTGCTTTTTTTTTGTAACCATGTTCAAGGATATGAGGAGAGATCTGAAAGCTAGTATTAGGCCACATTTCCAGTCCTCCAGGAAACTCTTCCAACTCAACCATCTATGAACATCATTTGAAGTGTTTGGAGCAGTAAGCCAGGAGCTGTTGTCTGCTGATGACTGAGGGCTCTGAGGACATAGGCAGGAAGACATGTAAAAGATGAAGGATCATTTTACAGACTTGGCGCCATGCTATGGGTTGGTTATAAGCATTAAAAGGACCTGTCTGTGTGAGGGAAAGCCTATACATTCAGGGAAAGAGTTGACTTCCTTGACAATAGAGAGCTAAAAGCTGTTACCTTCAGGGTATATTGACAGATAGTATAATGATTAACCAAGGTGCTAGAAAACTGGATTTAGAAGTGAAGAAATGTAGTGTCTGGGGCTTGGCGTCTGGAAGACTTGAGTCTGAATCTTGCCCTGATACACACAAGCTGTGTGACTGTAGGAAAGTCATTTCACTACCCTTCAATTTTCTCATCTGTAAAATGGGAACAATAGTAGCTACTTCACAGGGTCATTGTGAGGGTCAAATGAGACGATGTCTTTAAAGTGCTTTGCAAAATTTAGTTCTACATAAGTAACAGCTCTTGGTATTACTGTTGTGAGAAGTTTCATGGTAGAATGGAAAGAGGAGTCCGTAGAGTTAGAAATACCTGGGTTCGTTTTCTCTGATACAGAGTGGTTGTCTGTGCAACAAATTGCTAATCTGTATTGGAGGAAGGAGGATCCCATAAACCAGTGAAAGCACAGGGCTATACCATATACATATATAATTACAATACTATTATGATTTTATAGCGTTTAGCTTCAATGGGTAAATACATTCCAGATGACTAGAGAGCAGTGATAGTGGCTGATCTTTGTGGCTGTGAATTCTGGATTTGCAAGTTTTTCTATTCTTCTTGCCCCCTTCCCTTCCTTTAATTTATGCATGTAAATTGGGTGAATTTCCCATACTTCAAAATACTTCCTAGGTCTTCCTATGGAGTCCTATGAGATAGTCAGTCTGTCAAAATTGAAGTGATGGTTCTCTATTGGGCATTTCTATTGAACTGGTCATGTGTGGATGCTAGCAGGTGACCCAAATTAAGCTTCTTTGGTAACCTCAAATGAGGGAATGTATGTCTATGGGTATGTATAAATGTATATGTGCATATACAGACATTTACATATGTATTTATATATGTATATAAATATATATATGTGTGTATATATATATATATATATACACGCAAGTATATTTATATGTTGTTGTTTGTTTCAGTCATGTCCAACTCTATGACCCTATTTGAGGTTTTCTTGGCAAAGATACTGGAGTAGTTAGCCATTTCTTTCTTCAGTTCATTTTGCAGATGAGGAAACTGAGGCAAACAGGGTTAAATGACTTGCCCAGGGTCACACAGCTAATAAGTATATGAGGTCAGATTTGAACTCAGGTTCTCCCAACTCTAGGTCCAATACTTAATTCACTGTATCACCTAGCTCTGTCTCTGTGTGTATATATGTGTATGCACACATGTATATACGTATATGTGCATGGATATATATATATATATATATATATATATATATATATATATATGGAGACAGAGAAATAAGCAGAACAAGGAGAATAATTTATAATATAACAATACCATAAAGACAACTTGGAAAGTTGTAAGAACTTTTCATTGTCAGATCAATGAAATGGTCATCCATGATTCCTGAGGATTGGTGATGAAACATACCATCTACCTACTGACAGAAGTGATTTAGGATGCAGAATTTTTCATATATTTTATATACATATATAATTAAAATATAATAATATAACTATACATTACTATAGTATATAGCATTTAATACAGTTTATAATATATAATTATACATTACTATAATATATAGCATTTAATACGGTTACACAATTATATATATGTATATTTCTACATCCTAAGGCAGATAGTGTTTTTCATCATCTACCCTCTGGAATCAGAGATGGGCTTTACATTGATTTGAGTTCTTATAGCTTTCCAAGTTGTTTGTCTTCATGGTGTTATTATTTTGTAAATTGTTCTTCAAGTTCTGCTTTTTTTCTTTACCAGTTTATATAAAGTCTGAAAAATTATTACTTCTTCCTACATTAATATTATAGTATAAATTATTCTTCTGGTTTTGTTGATTTCATTTTGCATCAGTTCATCTAAGTCTTTCTATGTCTTTTAAAAATCATCCATTTCCTCATTTCTTATAGTATAGTATAGTATACAGCCATTCACCAATTGATGCATATCCTCTTAGGTTCCAGGTTTTTTGCCATCACATAAAAGAACTGCTATAAATATTTTTGTGTATATAGGAGTTTTTCTTCTTTCTTTGATCTCATTGGAGTATAAGCCTAGCTGTGGTAATACTGGTTCAAAGGACATGCACCATTTGGTAATTTTACATATATAATCCCAAATTGCTTTTCCAGTGTTTGTATGCATTCACAGGTCCACCAATAGTTTATCAATGGACCTGTTTTTTGGCAGCTGTCATTTTCTCTTTTGTTATCTTAACCAATCTGATATATGTGAGATGGAATCTCAGAATTTCTTTAATTTGCTTTTCCTTTTAGTGAGTTGGAATATTTTTTCATCTGACCATTTCCCCCTAATAACAGGTTGTTCATATCCTTAGAACATTTTAAGTTCTATTGAGCTGACTGAGTGGTGTTCCTGGATCAGTGGACAGTCCATTTTGATCCACTCCCTCCCCTTGCTGCCATCATAGGTTACAAGCAATTGCTAATGTCATCCCAAGTCAGATAGCTTAGGCTGTTGTGGTTCATCCTTCATTCTAGAAAAGGACCAGTAACATCAGGAAGATGGAGTCTTTACATTCAAGTGAATTGGATTTGAATGAGGCAGGGCTGTGCTAGGCTTTCTTTACACTAATAAACAATTGAGTTGTATTCTTACCTGGCTAAAGTTATTGGCTCATAGTGTATGGGAATAATCTAACCAGGTAAAAGTGTAAGGAAGTAATCAATCATAGCCTTATACTTCCATTCTAGTTCTCAAGTAAGTATTATCCTTCCACATTCTTGACATTGAAAATGGTCAGTTTCTACATCTCATAAATTCTGTATCTTCTCCTTTTATCTTGGCATGGCATAAACAGAAACATCCTGAATCATTTATACTTTTTCATAAGTATGTTTGCTGATTACAAAAAGGCATTATGTTGCAGAGATTTTTATAGATTCTTCTATTTTTTTAGACAATATTGAGCTGATTGCCTAGAACTAAAACACTACAGGATCTTCTTAATAAGTTACATAATTTTTAGTAAGATTAATCAAACCATTCCTGTAAGAAAAGCAAAGCAGGCAAAAATGAAGAGTGCGTATTGTTCTGATTGGATGGAGGTGTCATAATGGGCAACTAATTGATAATCAATCAGTCTCTATGTACATGGTTTGCTATTGCTATTATTTGTCCACCATCTTATCATCCAGACGGATAATAAATAGGGAAAGGAATGAGGGGAGGAAACAGTGAAGTTGTTGGGTGTGACTGAAGAAGACAGGTCACTTTCTTTTTTGCTGATGGGAGTCTCTTGAAGTCCCCAGAAGGAAAGTTACTGATCAAGTAGAGAGGGGATAGCCTTGTAAGTCTAATTAGGCACTCTTAGCCTAATGCAATTTTTATATAGATCATAGATTTTTGAGCTGAGAGGCCATCTCAGCCAAGGGACAAAGAACAATACAGGGGTAGGACCATTAGGTCTGAAGTCACAGGACCTGGGCTCAAATCCTGACGACTTTGGGGCAATACACTTAGGCCCTTGGGATCTCAGTTTCATCATCTGTAAAATTAGGACTATATGACTTCTAAGGTCTTTTTTTCAACTTAAAATCAATGATCTAGTCTAAATTTTATTTTTAAAATGAAGAAACGGAGGACAAGAAGGGTTAAAAGATTTACTCAAAGTCATAACAGATAATAAATGTCAGATATAAGATTTGAATCCAGATTCTCTATTCCCAAATGCCATACTCTTTTCTGCTTTACAAGTCTTGTGAAG
Organism: Potorous gilbertii; assembly: GCA_028658325.1. Lineage (NCBI taxonomy): Eukaryota > Metazoa > Chordata > Mammalia > Diprotodontia > Potoroidae > Potorous > Potorous gilbertii. The sequence goes on along the minus strand of JAQQSK010002834.1, from coordinate 128,289 downwards.
GTGTTCATTTCAATGAAATGCAACAAGCATCTATTAGGTGCCTTCTATAGGGAAGGGAATGTACTATATGCTAGGGAAACAAAGACAGCACCTATGCTTAAGGAGCTAATATTTTAATGAGGGTGATATAGAATATAAACAGATAAGCAAATATATTATCATTGTAAGGGGGAAAGGGCCCATTAACTAGTGGGATTCAGAAAGACTTCATTTAGTAGCTGACCCGAGTCTTGAAGGAAATAAAAACTTGTAAGAGGAAAGAAGGATTTCAGGAACAAAGGGACAATATGGGTAAAGGTTGGTTATTGTCCTTCATTCTCAAAAAGGATCAAAATGACATCACTGTGTTAGAGTCAAGATACAGTGGGTCAGACCAGTAGGAGCTTGGAATGTTCTACCACAGGTTGGGCACAAATAATCCATGTGAACATTTGGGGTGGATTTTCTGAATTTGCATAATATCATGTTTCTTTTGAACTGCTTTAATTTTGCTTTGCTCTATAGCACAGACTCATTTCTGATATGGACACACCATGCTGAGTGAACCTGTGCCAGTGTCTCCCATGTCACATAATCAATACCAAAGTTCTTACGAGACACCTTGAGATTAAGACTTGAAGAGAGAAGACAGAATTCTGACTGGCAAACAGTGAGTAGGTCAATCTTGCTGAATCATAATATGTATGGAAAAAGGAAGTAATGTGAAATTGATCTGGGAAAGAGGGTTGGAAGCAAGGAATGATGTTACTTGTATTTTATTTTAAACACACTAGGGAGCTCCGAAGACTCCTGAGCAGGGGAGTGACTTGGTTGGAAGAGGATTTTGGCAATTGTATCATGGATAGGAAGAGAAAGAGAAACTAGAAACAGGAAGATCAAAAGCAATGGTCCAGGAGAGTACTCCAGGAGTGTGAGTGAGAGAGAGAAAGAGATAGATGCAAGATAAGATTAACTATAGGTACTGAGGGGGAAAGGGAATCAAGAATGACTGAGGCTGCAATCACAGTTGACTGAAAGAGTAGAGGTGCCCTCCATAGAAATAACTTTAGAGGAATAGTCGATTGAGGATGAGGGTAGAGGTATAAGGAGCTAAGTTCCATTTTAAACATGTGGTGTTTGAGAAGCATATAGGAAATACAGGGAGAGATATACATCAGGCAATCAGTGATGTGTGACAGGAGCTAAATATCTAGATCTAAGAGTCATCTGTATAGGGATAACCATTGAGCCTATGGGAGTTGATGAGAATATCAAGACAGAACTGGTAGACAAAGAAGAGAAGACCCAGAACAAAGCTTTGGGAGCATATCCCCTTGTGGGTAAGACATGGATAATCAGAAGTGGCCTTCCTCTAGTCTATACTTAAAATCCTCTAAATTATTTGGCTTTGGGGTTTGATTCTTGGTCTTTTTAAAAAACCATGACAACTTTTCGGATTTTGGTCTTCTTTTTCCCTCCAACTTTGCCTATTTCCCTCATTTTGTACAAATTAAGTTATCCAAAAATAAACAAAAGTATTAGCCTCTTCCTACCTGTCCTCTACTTGATTTTCAAGGATTTTTTAAAAATAAAGGACCTATAGAGAGCCCCATCAAATTCCCCCCACATTTTCTAATAATCTACCAATATTTTTTTCTTGAATATGTCAATTAACAGCACATAAATCATAAGAAACAGTTGAGAGTTTCTGATCAAAATTTAGCCAGGCTCATGATTGAAAAAAACAAATCAATGTACTTTGATTTGTTTGGGAGCTCAGATTTAGATATTTAAGTTGTTCGCACATCTTTTCTAGCCACATCTATGCTGATTTTATGAAAAGCCAGGAAAACTCTCAGATTGTGTTTGACAACAAAAGCTCTAACTTCTGGCACCTAAAAGATTAGTTTTTGCTTCTTTATTGTCAGTCCTCATGGTTTCTTCTGTAATATATATAGTGATTGTCTGCAGCCTGGCAACAGCGTGAAGGAGTGAGAGGGGGCCGGAAAAACTATAGCCCCTTGTTAGCTGCAGTCCAAACTTCAAAGGCTTTGAGGACATTGAGTAGACAGGTTTCAGCAGCCGATAAAGCAGCCTGGAAAACAAAAGGCCCGCTTCCCTCTCACCGAGGTGTCTACTGATCCAGGGTGATTTTCAGCCCACTTTTTCTTTTATTTGTGGTGAAACTCCTGGCAATGAGAGAGGCACATTCTGCCCACGGTTGTGTGCCCCTTGATTCTGCATCAGAGGGAGATATGGGCATTTATGGCACCATAAATCAAGGGATAAACCATACATGAGCAGCTGGCACATGTGCTAATAACTATAATTATTAATCATGTCAATTTCACACCCTTCAAATTTATGCTATGTGCTTTCTGTAGGAAAGCCATCCCTGGCGCCTTGAGCTGTTTATGGTATGAAAATATGATGTGCTGATGGTCTTTGATAATTGTCTTATGACAGTATTGATCTGCCTACAATTGGGTTTGTGGGGCATCGAAGCCCCCACAAAGTAGCTGTCCTCGGTCTTCTGGTATATATCATTGTCACACATCCCCCATTGTTAGTGAGTGGCGTGAATTACTTTCAGCATTTGGCCAAGTCTCTAGCTGCTAGGTCACCATTATTCTAGCCTTATGTCAATGTGAGGACATTTACTTTGATGTCCCCTTTGTACCTCTCCGAAAGCTCTTTTTTTTTTTTTTTGCTTTCAACCACAGAACGCTAGGCTGCGAGAGAGGTTCAAAGAGGGAGAATGACTACAAGTTTGGGGTGAGAGAGTGGATGGAAGCAAAGAAATGGAAAAATATTGTCCCTCAACATTTAGAAGGTTTTTTTGCCTTCCCTTCTCTCCGCTGACTTGGTGTATCTACACTAGGCGACTGTGGGATCCAGTCCAATCCATAAGTGGCATACTCAGTAGATTTGAGCTGTTGAAGAGTATTAAAGGATTCTGAGATAGTTTGGATTGTCTATTTCTGCTCATGGGATAAGCAATCAGCCTATGTAATGAGGATTTAACAGACAAAACCATGATAGTTGGGTAAAATGTCCATGTTATAGAGGTGCTGTGCTTCCTTAAAACTCAAATTTCCCTTATGGAAAGAAAGAATCCTTCCATGCTTAAGTGTCAAGCACCTTGCTGATTGATTGGTGTATTAACTTGACAGTGCAGTGGCCAATCCTCTCCCACTGGCCTGAACTCATGCATGGGACACTTCCCACTTGCTCAGAACCCTGCACAGCCCCCATTGGGCAATGGCTAAATCACTCCTGCTGTCTTTACAGCTGCTCTGTTCCAATGACCCCCAGAAGGTTCTGGGGATTGTTAGAAGAGATTTCTATTAATCAACCACAAACCGACTGTTACAATTTCACACTTTTTTTCCCATCATTTCACACATTTAATGAATTTGGGTGTCTGTTAAATTCAAAACATTTACAATCAGGGCCAAAAAAAAAATTCCCAACAAAACCCTCAACACAATAGACAGCAGCAAGATGGCAAGGGCAGCTTCGATTCTGTCCTCCTGGAACTGGCTGTTTAACCTAGAACAGCTGACCGGGAGCTAAAGATTTTACTCCAGCAATGGCTACTATAGCAGTAGCAGTTTATAGAAAGATTAACCATAAGATGTGGTAATTATTAGGAAACTTTGGGTGTTTGTTTGTCAATAGAGTAAAATCAGGGAACATCCTAGACCTTCCACTCCCCATCAAAATCCAAAATGATACTTTGCAATCTATTCCCTGCCCCCTTGTCTCATTCATCCTCTCTGGGAGTGAACTATCTTCCAGCCTCTTCAGTGAAGTTACGTAAGAGAGTTGGATGGTCACAAACTACTGATTGCTTCTCAGTCCAGAAATTGGCTTTCATCAACAAGCTGCTATGTTTATATGGGACATGTGGTTCCATATAAGTATATGGAACATATAAGGTTCTAAGGAATCTTAGAGATCCTCTAGTCTACTTCCCACATTTTACACATGGGGAAACTGAGTCCTGGAGAACTGAAGTGATTTGCCTTGCCCTGGATCACATAGGTGCTAAGTAGCAAAGCTGGGATTCAACCCCAGGTCTGTCTATTCCAAATCTGATGCTCTTCCCAAAGATAGAGAATTCTATCCATTTAATTATAATGTCTTTCTTCATCAGCAGTCCATCCTGTCCCCTTCAATTAAGCATCGTCTTGCCTAGCTATTTACTCCATGTGCTTCCCAAAGCTCTGAATTCTCCCTGCATCCCTTTGGGTTTCTACCCGGGGATGCTGACTTTGTGCTTACACCATTCTTAAAAACAGAAAGGATGCCTCCTGGGTTGTTCTCTAGCCACCCCTGCTGGTTTACATTGAATGGTGGGGACTGACTTTCCAGTAGCTGTTCAGCTTTCTCTAAGTGAGGAATTTCAGTATGTCAAGGAGGGCTAATGTAATTAGGAAAGCCAGATGATGTTGTGAGTCGTGAACTTTTCTTCAAATATCCTTATGTACTCAATTTTGCCCCAAACAAGAAAAGTCAGAACCTTTTGAACCTGACTTGATATTAATATCTGTAGCAATTACAATAATAAAATGTGTAAAACTACCAGAATCCACCAACAACCTGCACTGAAGTGAATGTTAACAATAACAGCAGTTTTCATCAATAGAGGGTTTTGCAGTTTACAGATTATTGAGGTAACTATCGATACCTCAGTTTTATGGAGAAGGCAGACAGGCTCAGAAAGATTAAATGGTTTACTTGAGATTCCATAGTTAATAAGTGACAGAATTAGGACAAGAACTCAGGGATTCTGAATACAAGTCTAACATTCTATTAAGTAAAACATAGCTTTAGTATAATGAAGTACCAAAGTCAGGAATTCAAGTATACAAATTCTTAATTTAGAAAGGCACATCATAACTTTTATTTATTTTCTCCTCTCTGCATTTCTTTTTCAAATTTCTTTTTAAATTCAAGTTTAAAAAAAATTATTGATAATTTTTGTTTTTACATCCTCTGTGTTTTCATATGGATCCCAGGCAGCATTTGCACTAATTTTAGAAATCTTGGCAAACAACCATCCTAGAGAGTTATTTCTTATGATAAAAAATTTAAAATGAGGGGGACAGTTCCCTATATGTAGTATTCTATGTCTCTAGTTCCCCAATTCTTTAGGGAAAAAAAAGTACATTCCCATATCTTTCTTTTGGCACCAAGATTGATCTTCCCTAGGTTTCATAATCCTGCTATTATAAGGCATAAAAAAATCCCCAACATCTTCATTGCTCTTGTATTTTTCGTGCTTGACAAAGATAATTTTTTTTCTTTATTTTTCTATTATCTAAAGCAGTAGTTCTCAAAGTGTGGTATGGGAGTTCCTCAGCCTTACAGGGGATCTGAGAGGTCAAAACTATTTTCATAATAATACAAATATGTTTTAATGTTTAATATAAATATTTAAATATATTCTGCATAAAAGTTCTTTGAATATCTTTGATAACTTTTTACAATATAAAGGGGTCCTGAGACCAAAATGTTTGAGAATCACTAATCTTGGCTACTAAAATAGAATTGTTTTTTTCTTTAGGGAATTATATTTATTTTTTCCTGATATGGGTAACTGATTGTCACAGATCAGAACTGAGCAAATAACTTTGTAGTACACTTTACAGTCATGGGACAGACTTTTTGCCATTTTCTTTGTAATTTACGTCTTCCTTTTTTCTCGATGTATCTGACTGGCAACAGGGACATTTGCATGAACTGGAGAAATAATGAGCTAAAGTGGGCTCAGCAAGGTCCATTTGCTCTAAAACAGATCTATTTTCTTTCCTTTTCCTTTCCCCTTAATTAAATCAGTATTTACAAACATTGACTTCTTAGAAACTTTCTCCAGAGGGAAATAGAAGAAAATAAAACTTGTTCTTGTCTGAGCCCTTAGGATTCTGGGGCCAAAATCATCCTTTAGCCAGAAAGAAACTTAACTCCCCTGAAGCAGGAATTTTGTGTATATAATGTCATTCAGGACATTCAGGAGAAGAAGGGGGAGAGGAGGACAGACTTGTTTTTGCTACTTTCAATTAGAAGTCTAAATGAGACAAGGCCCCTTTTCCTTTTGAGTATGGTTCTACCCGACTAGGAATATGGGAGAAAAGAACAGCTCCTCTCAGCTGGTCCCTTCTGTGGGTTTTCCCATACGAAACTATGTCACCAGTGCTACTCAGCACTTTGTTATTATGACAGGAAAAAATGAATTTCTAATGCGCTATTTCTACCAGCTGCAAGTACCTTCTCTAATTCGAGTTCGCAAACATGCCTGCCACTGTTTTCGGCTAACTGTTAATGAGCCCAACACAGAGAACGAGTTGGGAGAGCACACTTTCTGGGTTAAAAGATGTCAAAAGCTAAGATATCAAAAAAGCTCTTTTTCCTTGATTTGTCCTTCCCTCCCCTTTTTGAAACCTGTCAAAATATATGGATGCTTCAAGCACAGAAGAAAATGTGAAATGTGGAAATGGGTCTGGGGGACCCTTCTGAGCATTTGAAAATGTTGGAGATTATTCACACACTTAGGCTTGGGGGTAACTGCAAGTAGAGTTTTAGGAAGCATTTTCTCTGTCAGCACAAAATTGTTCCCCTCCCTAGGGGTTTTTTTGTAACCCAGTGAATTAAGTGGAGAAAACACTTTGTGGGCTGCATTTGAATTGAATTACTCAAAACTGTTTTGTGATCTTTGAGAGCCTTGAAAAATTCTGCAGTGTTTTACTGCTGTTTTAACTCTGTTCCATTCCTGAAGATATTAGAGGGGTTCCATAAGGTCATGTTTTCATGCTATATTCCAGGCTCATTCCCCATCAACCTGTCATAATCCTGCTGGGTCTTTTAATAGATAACAAAGACAGGTCTCTGTCCAGAGGTTGAAGTTAAACTATGTATGTTACCTGAAAAAAAAGAAAGGAGAGCCCTTTAACTCATTGTCCAGTCCCTGCAGTTTCAGCACTTAAAACAGGTCCCTCCAAGGGTCCGGCTGGCCAGGAAACCCTAATGCAATAGACCTTAACTATGTATGCTTTACCTTTTAAAACTTTTTGTGGTCTTTTAAAATTTATTTTTATTTATTTCTATTTATTTATTTAATTTATTTTCTTTTTAATTTATGAACTAAAACAAGCATTTCCATGATATAGTGTAATAAAAAAAGATAATTCTGCATCTTAACTCACAGGTTGTACAAAAATAGGCAGCAGTCTGGATTTTGAGGACATCTGATCTAGAAGTCTTGGGAATTCATAGTTATGTAGAAGCTGATTCAACAAGAAACATTTCAGAAGCCACCCAGAGTTTTAGATCTACCTTAAGGAGCCTCCTGGGGGTTCAGTTCAATTTAGGGGTGCCTTGGTGGATCCAAGTCCTTGCATCAGTCCTAGAATAGCTTTAATGGCCGTACTTAGCCTGCATCTAAAGGATCACAGGATCATTAATTTAAAATGGAGAAAGATCTTGGGGCAAATGAGTTCAACTTGCTCATTTATAAAATGAGAAAACAAAGGCATAGAAAGGTTCTGTGACTGGCCCAGGGTCACATAACTAGTATCTGTGGCAAGATTTTTGCATTCTGGAGTTCCTACAGCTAAGTCATGTGCTCTTATCCACTATAACAAGAATTAGTGCTTCAGGTGAGCTATACATTAGAGTAGACCCTTCTGAGTCCATCTGTGAGTTAACCACATACTCTTGGGGTTAGGATCAGTCCTGTATCATCTCCATGGATGAGGGATAATGGGAAAAGACTTGAATAACAATCATATATGCATTCATTCAGTCAGTACATTTATTGAACATCTGTTAGACATTTGCTAGGTCCATAGACTGCACACCAATAGGTCCCAGCCCAAACTCCACTTATTGGCTGTTTTCTGGACCCTTCTGGCTTCAGAGTGATTATCAATAGTAATTGTTGCTCTTTCCCTCCCAGCTTGATTTACTTATTTTTTTCTTTTGTTCATTAAAGGGGCCATTCCCTGATTACTTCTTAGAGAGACTTATTCACAGAATGGCCTTACCTCACCCTAAGGGAGCACCTGAAGAGGCCAAGTTCACCCACTGCATCCTGGGTCATCTCCAGTTATCCTGATGAATATCTGGTCACTGGATTCAGATGGCTCTGGAGGAGAAGTGAGGCTGATGACCTGCACAGCCCTCCCTCACTCAGAACAAAGTCAAATGCAAGTCATGGCATCATTTCTCTGATGGCATGGTCTTCTTCAGCAATGAAGGACGAACACAAACAGAGAATACAAAGAGACAAAGTACAAAGTACAAAGAAAGTTGTAAAAAGCTCTAAAAGTTTACAGTCTAGTAGGGAAGATCAAATACATATGTACAGCTATAGCTAACCCTTACAGAGCATTTTAAATTTTCAAAGCGCTTTACACAATTTATCTCCTTTTGTTCTCCCCAAAGAGCTGGGAAGTAAGTGCTATTATTAGACCTATTTTACAGATACAGAGAAGTGATGTGACTCAGGGTCACAAACAGGTAAACATGTCTGAGGCAGGATTTGAATTAAAATCTTCCTGATCCTAAACTCAGTGCTCCATCAACTAAGTCACCTCACTATCTCCAAATAATGACAATACCACCTAGTGTATGATGGATGTAAAGTAACTATGTACTGTTCTAAGGCTGTTTACCAGATAGGGCTCATCTCTCTTAGGTTTAAGAATCTAGAGACAAATAACACTGTGTTCCTCTTTCTTCCCATGCCTTGAAAATTTTTATGTAGGCAAAGTTGACTAGGAGTATTGAAGTGTAAGAGATTGAGGAGGGAGGGAAGGGGAAGCAAAAGGGAAGGTGAAAAGGAAGGGAAGGGAAGGGAAAGGGAAGAAGAAGGGGAAAAGGAAGGGGAAGAGGAAGGGAAGGGGAAGAGGGAGGGAAAGGAGACGAGGAAAGAGGAGAGGAGAGAAGTAGAGAGGAGAGGAGAAAGGAAAGGAAATAACTTGAATTTTTTTCTATATGCTTAGGATCATAGATGAAAAGCTGGAAGGGATTTCACAGTTGAGGAAACTGAAGACCACAGAGCTTATATGAGTTGCTCAGAATCACACAATCAGTAAGGGTTTGTGGCAGGATTCAAACCCAAGTCTTCTTGACTCCCAAGGCAATGCTTTCTCCACTACGCAATGCTGCCTCTCCTAGTATGTATATAGATAGGGTACATATGTTTCCTGTATAGGCTATGTGTCTGTCTACATGGGTAATAGCAACATCAACAACAATAACAGTTGGCATTTACATAGCACATACCATGCATGTGGGGATGCTTTGACAGGTATCTTTGGAGTCTTACCCATCCCACTCCAAGGGAGACTCCTCTGTCTGGGGTGGAACAGAAGGAGTCACAATTGTGGCTGCTCTCAGAGACTAAATTATACCCCTAAACTGCACCCCTAAATGTTGCTAATCTGAGGGAATTATTTTTTTTCTTAGGTTCAAGCAGCTTTCTAGGTGAAGTTTCCTTATGGAGGAGAGGATGTACTAAACTAATATCTTGAAGACTTGACCCCTTTGCACACAATACACTAACACAAAAGACTGTCACAAATAGTGACAGTGGGTGGATTGTGAGTAAACCCTTTATCTCTACAGAGAGTAAACAGGAGTAAGAGAAGCTAAAGATTAGACTCTACATGATAATTACATGGAACGAATGAGCTCTTCTACTGGGAGCAAGATACCTCAGTTCTAGGAGGAAAAGTCTCTGATTTCACCCAGGAAGAAGTGCCCCACCATTTCTAATGAGGCAAATTGAAAATCAAGGAGATGTTGAGGAACTGAATTTTCCTCATGTGTCTGCCTTCCAGTGTTTTTTCTCTCTCTCTCCCTGAATTGGTCCTGAATAAAGTCTAGACTGACATGTGTCCTCTCTCAAAGCAAGAAGACTAGTTCTCTCCAAAGCTCTCATGCCAGCTCATACAGGTACACAACATCAAGTCATCAATCTCTTCACAAAGGGCGAGTGTCATATGCAAACGCACCAGGTTTGAACCTGATTTCCATGTACATGTTGTCCTCTTCAACATAATGTAAGCTTCTTGTGCTTTCCACCTCCTGCTGGGGGAAGGCAGCAAAGGGCTGGGCAGGGAGTCTTGCATCTGCCCCAAAGCAAAGACTTCCATCTGTGCCAGCACAAGGCAACTTCCACCTCCTGCTGCCAGCCTGATCTTCCAACCAGGATGGGGACAACTTCCAGAGCAAAGAGGAGCCCCTTCTCTTCATTTCTCCCTCTGTACTATTTCACTTGGTGATCTCACCAGCTCCAATGCATTTAATTACCATTTCTATGCTGATGATTTTCAAATCTACCTTTCTTGCTCCATTCTCTCTGCTGACTCTCCAACTGTCTTTCAGATATCTTGAATCATGTGTCCAGTAGATGACTTAAATTCATTATGTCCACAACAGTACTCATTATCTTTTCACCCAAACTCTTCTCCCTTCTACCTTTCTTGTTACTGGAGAGAACCACATCATCATCCCAGTCCCTCAGGAGGCATCCTTGACTCCCCATTTTCTCTCACCCTACTCCCACATCCAAACTGCTGCCAAGGTCTGTTTATTTTACCTTTGTAACATCTCTCTAAAACACCCTTTTTTCCTCTGCCTTAATCTTTTCATGTCTGGACTATTGCAGTAGCCTGTGAGCGGGTCTACCTGATTACAATCTCACTCCAATCCATCCTCTATTCAGACACTAGAGGTTTTCCTAAAGGTTTGGTCCCACATGTCAACCCCCCTACTCAATAAAATTCCAGTGACCCAACCTATTGCTTCCAGGATTAAATAAAAAAATTCTCTATTTGGCATTCAAAGCCTTTTGGAACCTAACCCCTTACCAGTCTTCTGACACCTTATTCCCCAATATATACTCTTCAGTCCAATGACACTGGCCTCCTGACTATTCATCAGATAAGTCACTCACTCCATCTCTCAACTCTGAGAATTTTCTCTGACTGTCCTCCATGCCTTGAATACTCTCCCTCCTCATTTCCACCTACTGACTTCTCTGGCATCTTTTAAATCCTAGACAAAATCCCATCTTTTACAAGAAACCTTTCCTAACCCCTCTTAATTCTAGTGCCTTCCCTCAGTTAATTATTTCCTATTTGTCCTCTATATAGTTTGTTCATATAAATGCTTGCTCATTGTCTCAGTATAGTACCAGTGTAGTACCTGGCATATAATGAGTGCTTAATAAATGTTTATTGATTGGTTGATCCTACCATCACCATTACAACTACCTCTACTACTGCTGCTGCTATTAATACAGCTGCTGCGACTGCTAGTACTACTACTAGGTTCAAGAAGAATCAAGCTATTTTATACATTTCACCACTTCTCCAGTCAGGACTGAAGGGGAGGATTTCCTTCAGTTGGTGAATAACAAAGCTCATATTTATCAAGGGTAACTTTCTTGAGGAGTAAAAAAAAAATCACAAAAAATTACACATATATTTCTTGAAAGTAACAAAAGAGTTTTTGCCTTGTTGGTTATGGGAGAAGATTCTGCTCCACTTCATGTGAACAGGTGTGTAAAGGTATTTAGCACCTACCAGTGGACTTCTCTCATTCTCTTGCCTATCACTTCCCTAAATAACCACTCAGTACCAATAATGTGGGATCTCAGGCTCAGGCATTGGGGTGATTATTCCAATTTACCATGCTCTAAGGATTTGTCTGTTCACGCTCATGGAGCTTGGTGGGCAGGAAGGTACCTGGACAGGGGTATGGTTGAAAAGTTCAAGAAGTCCAAGAGTAGGGTAGTCTAATGGGAAGCATACTTGACAAGGGATCAGCCTTTTCTTGAAGAAAAACCTACTATCCTCTACCACAATTCATTGCAATTTTAGACTGTTCTGACTATTAGAAGGCTAAATAGCTTCATTGCAACTTCTGCTCATTTTTCCTTGTTCTGCCTTCCTGGGCCAAATGGAACAAAACTAGTCCCTCATCCTCCTGACAGTTTTTCAGATACTTAAAGACAACCATCATGTCCCTGTATATTTTTTTTCCTTCAGGTTAACCACCTCCAATTCCTTCAACCAATCCTTTATCACTTTAACTAAAGACTCCACCATCCTGATTGCCCTCCCCTGACTCCCTTACAGCTTGTCAATATCCTTCTTCAACTGTGGTGCCCAGAACTCAACCCAATCCTCCAGATGCAATGTGACCATTGCGGTGAAATAATCACTTCTTTTTTCCTGGAAACTGCTTCTCTTTTCTATTCAACCCAAGACCACATTAGAATTTTTTTTGACCCCATATCACGTTGCTAACTGAAGTCCCCTGAAGCTCCCACATTAAAAAAAAAAACAAAACCAAAGCTGCTAACAATGCCTTCTCAATCATGAATCTGAAAAACTGGTTATTTTGAACCTCTGTTTTTATATTTTAATTGTCAAATTATTTATCTATTAATACATGTTTTAAATAACAATTATTCAGCTATAATAATAATGTAATTCCCCAAGACTTCCCTTACAGTAATCTGGTGAAGTAGCTAAGTATTACTATTTCCATTTTAAGATGAGGAAATGGATTTAGGGAAGCTAAATGTGCCTAATAAAAGTCAGAGCCAAGACTTGAATTTGGATCTTCAGAAGATACTTCCACTCTTTCCACTATAACATATACAAAATGAGGTGTTAAGACTCCACACAAAGCATATACATTCAAAGTACAATTTTGCCCAGATTTCCTCTGTGGGGCCTCCCAGTAGAAACCAGTTTTTCCCATGGCACTTAACCAAGTCTTAAATGAAGTGGTCACTGTTGTATTTGAAGTCTTGGGTAATGATGTTTTGTAGGGCCATTAATATTAGGAGAAACATTCTTAACTCCTGAAAACAAAAGGAAACAGCAATTTACAGAGAATTTCCCTACATGAATAGGTCTATAGTTATGGAAAGTACTGGTCTCACAGAATGAAGATTTCTTGTCTCTAGCTTTTAGGAAAAGGGAGATGCCTAAGGATCTTACTTTGAAGAGAAGAACATAGCCAGTTTCATCATTTTTTAAAGTAAATTGTATTGATATATTTTGTTTTTTTAATCTCTATTTTTGTTTGTCAGGAATCTCTCTCCCAGTCCTATCTCAGAGTATCATCCCTTATAATAAATATAGCCTATATAACATTATGAGTGTTCTTATCCTAACTGCCAATCACACTGGCAAAGTTAGTTTCCTAGAGGGTAATGGACTACATCTTTACTTTAAGGTTCTAAGTATATCCCTGAAGGATTTAGAGTATCTTTCTAATTCTATCAGCTCAAGCCTCCATTCTAGTTTGTTATTTTCAATATTTATTTCCAGTCACTGTTGGTTTCTACCTTATATCCCTGACCTATTGATTAATGACACTCCATTATTATTTAACTAATTAATATCAATTAGTTTTTACAAAGGATCTTTACAGAGAAGATATAACAAGAAAAGATGTTACAAAACGTATTACCTCCCCCAAACTAAAAGAATATTCTCCTTTCTATCACCTCTGTTTCTGGGTTTCAAGCATTGAAAGCATCATCCCTACTAAGTTGGCTTCCATGTTTGGGGTAACTATGGCTATATGTCTAGGTGATACATTAGATAAAAAGCTGGATCTTCATTCAGGAAGACCTGAATTCAAATCTGTCTTCAGATATTTATTTAGTTGTGTGACTCTGGGCAACTCTATTCTTCAGTTCTCTTATCTGTAAAATGGGAATCATAATAGCAGGATTTTTGTGAGAATAAAACGAGGTAATGTTTGCAAAATATTTTACAAATCTTAAAGTGCTATATAAATGCCAACTGTTGAAAAAGAAGCCTATTCATTGAATGAGTGGATCTCACTCAAAGTGAGAATGTGATAAGACTTTAGCCTGAAAGCATCAGCATCTCCCACTGCATCCTGGGCCATCTCTAGCCCCCTTGATGAATATCAGACCCCTGGACCCAGATGGCTCAGGAGAAGAAAATGAGACTGGTGACCTTGCACAGTCCTCTCTCACTTACATCAAAGTCAATTGCAAGTCATGACGTCATGGTCCTCTTCAAAAACGCAGGATAAACACAACAACAAATGCCAACTGCTGTTATGACTATTATTGCAGGAAGAAAACATCATCTTGGCTGCTGGGTTGATTCACCACTGGACCAGATCCTGTAAGTTCCTCCTCACTGGATTCAGCTGCTCACAATCTCTGGTATGGACTCTCATCCTCTGGCAGTTTCCTCTTTCAACCTTTCAAAACTCACAGGGCTTTAGTCACCTTAATACTATTTGACTCAAAAGAATTATGATGACGATGGTGGTGGTGGTAGTGGTAATGAAGGTGATGATGATGATGATGATGTTGATGATGAAGCAAGCATAAAGAAACAGAGGCACCAGGCAGTCATGGACACGTGATCTTAAGTTGAAAGAACAGTTTGCTGATGCTGGCGCTACTTTTCTCCCTACCAATGCTTGACAGCAGTTATTGCCTTGATTGTCATCAGGAAAAAGAGACTGAAGTCAAGTCACAGAGGATGTACATTGATACATACACCCACTTCCAGCAGCAAGTTAGAAGAGCTCTCTCTATCACACAGCAAGTGGACAGAAAACAGTCATAGGATGCCTTCCTATGGTCTGAATTGGAGAGCTGGGTCCCTGTATTCCATATCATCATGGGTGCATATGGGTTATTGCATGAGACAATAGAGAAATGAGTCTTCATTGTTCAGATCCCTGTTACATAAAGAATTTTAAAAAGAAGATGAAAAAGCAATTCAACAAAACAACAAACACATCAAAAACTTCTTATGTCATATACACCATACTCGTAGTCTTCAACCCGCTTTACGAAGAGGCTGAGGGAGGGAAGGTGTGGTAGTGCAAAAATGTCATTTCATTTCTCTCCTTAGGACTTAACCTTAGTCATTACAATTCATGTTGTTCTTTCCATTTACATCTTTCAGTTTGCATCAGTTCATGTAAGTCTTCCCAAACTTTCTTATATTTATCACAGTCATCACTTCTTAAAGCATAGCAACATTCTACTACATTCATGTATCACAATTTGTTTAGCCATTCTCCAGTCAAAGGGCATCTGCTTTGTTTCTAGTTCTTTGCTACCAACAATGTGTTTTTGCATTACACTTGTGTTGCCAATCAGTTTTATGTATATGAAGATTTGAGCCAAATCAAATTTATAATAAACTAAAATTGACTCAAGCAACCCAGTGACATAGAAAAGGAAACTGTGGAAAACTTCCATTATAAAAATTTTTGTACACATTTTATTTCTGCCCTCCCTCCCACTCTCTGCCTTTATTATAGGTGCCTTGAAAATAGGGACTTTGCTTTGTATTTCTTGATTTTTCCCTCTCCCTCACCCAGTGTCTAAAATAAAGGGCTTTACACCCAGCAGATGCTCAATAAATTTTGTTGAATTAATTGATTGATTAATGGGTTAATACATGATGAATATCTCCTGAGTCTCTCCTCATTATCCCTTCTCATCCACAAAGGTACCAGGCTTGAAACTTCCTGTTTTGACTTACTTTGGTCTGAAGGAGAATATTGGTACCACTCAGGTTCTTTGATGAACTATAGTAGAGAAATCCAGATGATGCCTCTTGGAACAGTCTTAAAATATCTTTCTGTATAGAAACTAAAAGCTTTTGTTTTCGAAAGTCCCCAAAATGTCAGCTCCATTTCAGTCCCAGGTATCTATGTCATGTAATAGGCAGTCATATAAAGAAAGTCTTGCTCAGAAATGCCATGCACTTGGGGGTTTTGGTAAGTTACTGTCTGCTCCATCTTAGTCTTCAGTTCTTTGTGACACTGTCCCAGTCATCTCCATTCCATGTCACCTAAACTCAGACTATCATCCCCATCTCTTTCCCCACCAGAAACTTGGATTTTTCCTGTGGGATACTGAGCTCCTATAACTCAAGTCTATTTGATAAGACCTTATATTTCCTAGAACTAGGTCTCCCCTGTGCTTCCTGTTTATCTCCCCACTATGTTGCCTCACATACTCTTACTTTCTCCCTTTCCAGCTGCCCTTTATGTGTCTTCTCCCATTAAAATGTCCCTTAAACAAATGTTTTTGTTTAGGTCAAAAACTATTATCCATGTTTTGCTTAATAAATGCTCTATCAATCAGTCAATCAAATACCTCTCTACTTCTCTCTCCTTCTGAATTGTAAAAAATGGGTGAACTTCAAGATACCAACTCTAGTATGCACACCTACAGATGAGATGTGTTTAGTTCCCTTTCACCCTTTTTCCTTTAATGCCAGTTGAAGCGTACATATCTCAATAATTTCTCTCAAGTAGAACATCTGAACCAGTGAGATATTAGGCAAAATTTAAGTCTTTGCTTCATTATTCAGATTTGTCTGCTATCTTTTCCCCCTTTTGATAAGAATTTCTTAGGTAAATCTTTTAATTTCATTAAAGATTCCCATTTAGTCTGATGAGTCATTTAAATAGGATAACAATTCTCTTCCTCCCTCCCTTCCTTCCTTCCTTGTCTCATTTGAAAAGGACAGTCTAAAAAACTCAATACTACTTCTGATTAAACAATAAAGTTCAATTTTAAAAGATAAAAAAATTCATCAGAATTTAAAATAAATACAGACTAAATCCTATCACTTCTTTGCCCAACTGATCACAGATATTCACATAATTTTAGAAATGAATTAATGTAGATGAGTTAAAACCTCTAATATTCCAAGTGATTCTGAGGCCATGGAACTCCTCCGAAACTTTAATAAAGCATATGTTACAGATCTCAGTAAGAGTTACTCAAGCATCCCCTATCTTCAGAACTGCAGAGCTCAGCCATCCCAGATTGATGTCCAGCTGTCAGCTCTGAGTGAGTGACTGACGATTGGTTGGGTCCCTGCAGGTGGTAGTGACATTGATGGAGAGTGATGGATGACTGTGACACAGCCCCACCCCACCCACTTAACCATATGCATGACAGAAGGTCTTGCAGGCTTGCACTGACTTGTCTGACAATGCCCTTAAGTAGGCATTTAGATGTGTAAGAAACAATGCATTTGGATCCAGCAGTGATTTCCCTACAAATATGGAGCCATTTAATAGGTTGCTAATGTGAAAATAATTTTCTTTTCTGACTTTTGAATTTCAGAAATAATGACAGATGGAGATAAACCATCGAACTGATAATGACTGCTGAGAGGGGGAAGCAGCTCTTCAGGAAATGGAAAAATAGTGTCCTTGTCCTGTCAGAAGTTGACAGGAGCCCACTGATACATCCTTCTCTTTTCTCCTTATGTCTTGTCACACCCTCCTAGTCTCTTTCTTTATCTTGCTTCCTCCTTAGTCCTGACTGGGTTGTTTCTCCTTCTCTTTGGTGCATTTTCCTATGTAGACATGCTTCCTTTCTTCTTTCTCCCTTTTTGTCCCTCTATCTCTTCCTCTTCTCCCTCTTTCTCTCCTCCCTCCCCCTCTTCTTCTTCCTTTGCCTTTCTTTTCTTTTTCTCTCCTTTTAGCTTATTCCATATTCAGGCTTCATTTCTCCAGAAGTTGCAGAAACTGTGTCTTTGGAAATGAGCATCAGAAAACTTTTGGGAGAAGGAACACAAGGGATTTCTAGTTTATTTTAAACGAGGCAATATTTATTATATTTTTATAAGTACTTAGCATAGTTCCTGGCAAAAAGTAGGTACAGTGGGACTTTGGCTTATGAATTTAATTTGTTCAGAGATTTTCATCATGCAATTTGTTCGTATTGAGAAATGAATTTTTCCATAGGAAATAATGAAAGTCAGATGATCAGTCCATATCCCCCAAAAATATTCACATAAAAATAATTGTTTATAATGTTGTTTTCTTTTTTGTCCCTAATGCACCTGGAATACAATAGCAATGATTAGTACACAATGTAAATCGAAAATAAGATCAAATAACCTGTGCTTTACCTTTGAGAAGTGTCGTGGCTAGCATGAGGGAAACAAGAGGGAGGAAGAGGAGGAGGAAGGGTTATTGCTTGGAAGGAGAATCTCCTTCTAAGAGCACATCCAGGATTTCAATGTCAGGAGTGTTCTCTCTTATACTACTATCACTAAAAGTAAGACTAACACTGCTGCCTTCACTTATTTTTTCATTTTTCAGAATCACTTTCATGTTTTGACTCACTGATTTTTTTTCTTTACATTAACTTCTGACTAGGAACCTATTCTAACGACACTTGTTTTTGACGTTCTTTCAGAATGTCACATAAATGTGACATTGCATTATCATTAAAAATATTCGTGGTTCTCGTTGCTACAGCCTTATTTGGGTGATGTTTTTCAACAAAATTTTGATGTTTGTACTGCGAACTTTTGGTGGTCCTGCAAGACAAATTTTGCAAAGCTTTCCTCCTCTAGGGAAGCATATGTAAACGAAGTTACACGTAAACCAGGTTTTTACTATACTTAACTAATGCTTACCTCTTTCATAGTGAAATGGACTAAGGACCAGACACTAGAAAGTGGAATTAGGGACTGAGTACAGGTAGTGGTGGAAGATGTCGAACCAAAAGTATTAAGTGATTGATCAGTCATTTTAGATGAGGAGAATAGACTTTTGCTTTAAAATAAGGACTTTTTTTTCTCTGAAATCATAGATTTAGAGTAGAGAAAAATTATACTATAAAATGAAGGCATTACTTTCTTAGGCTAATTTGAAGGAAAGTTTTAACTAAGTTAGTAAAATATTTGAATTACAGAACGATTTTTAAAAGTCATTTTATTATAGTATTACTATGGTATAGTAGCCAGAGTCAGGCTTGACATCCACAAGACATGGATTCAAATCCTATTTTTGGGATATAATGGGTGCAAGATCATGGGCAAATAATTTAATTTTTATGTGATTCAAACAGCTCCCTCGAATTCATCTATTTATCAATGAACTGCACTTTCCTTGGTAGAGGGAGTTTCCATACCAGGAGTACTTTAATCAGGCCTCCCCAGTTTCCTTCCCCTCAAAGAATCTTACTTATTACTTCCAAATATGACATAAGGATAATTAATTAAGTTATCCAAACATTGTCTCTTAATACTAGGGTCCTAAAGAGACTTTCTTTAATAAATACAGAGGATTGATATTATAAGGAATAGAGGACAACTGATTCTAGAATAAAAATTTTTTGTTATGAATGGTTTAAACTGGATGACCTCCAAGGACCTCTATGTGACTAAAGAACTTAAAAACAATTTGTTTTCCTAAATGGCTTTTTTAGCATCTGGGGCAAGCTTTTAGTTTTATTTTCACAATTTATTTTCTTAACAAACCTTTCCTTTATAACCAAGTTTAAATACAGCCCAACCACTGTCCCCCTCCAAAAAAACAATCACTATTTCTCAATTAGTCAAATCGTAATGAATTTTTCATTACATAATAACAAATCAGCATAATAGAGTGCTTTAAGATTTGCAAAACACTTTAACCTCATTCATTTTATTTGATATTTAAATGACTATGGGTAACAACTAGTTGAGTATTCTTCTTGACAGGAGTGATTCTGCCTAACTCCAAGAGTTTTAAGAGGCAGAAGTGAGAGAGAAATGTCTTTTAGGTGTGGTGCACAAGAATAAAATGTGCACATGAATGCAAAAGAATGAAGATGAAAGACTATATAAGGAGAAGGGAAAGGCTGGTTTCTGGACTGTAGAGAACATCAACGGAAGAGGTGTATTATAAAACTGGAAATTTAGGTTGCCAAGGACTTTATAAATGCCAAACAGGAGTCTGCACTTGATTCTACTTGACAGGGAACCTCTGGATTTTACTCATTTGAAGAATGACTTGGTCAGCTCTCAGCTTTTAGAAAATCACATTGGCAGCTGTGTGGAGGGTCAACTGTGGAGAAGAGAGAGACTTGAGTCTCTCAGTCACCAGTTAGCACTAAGTGGTCATTTTCTCAAACAAAACAAAGTGCTAGAGGTTCAACTTTGACTGCAGGGTGTCCCTGGTTCACTCACCTCCACCTCAGAATAGTTCTAGAAGACCTTCTCCAAAGGAGGCACAGTAAGTCAAGGGTAGGCTTGAAAGACCCTTGAGCACTAATAAGCTCTTCAAAGACAACACAGGGGGTACAACTGAGTCCAGAGAGGGATATATTTACTAAAGTATCTTCCCTCCACTTATGAGGCCACCAGCCTAGTAAAGATCCTCATCCTCCATTTTTCTGGCATATTCAGTAACCTCTACATTGGACTCCTGCCTTCCAATTTTTCCTCTCCCGCAGCTATCCTCGGCACAAAAGCAATCTGATGGCTTGCTTCCTCTCCCTTACCCTCTTGCCAGAGCCCCAGATAAACTCTTACTCACCCCTACTACCTACTCTTCCCAATAATGACCTGGTGTGTCCGTGCAGGCCACTACTATTGGGTTTCTGTTTCTTCATTATAGGACAGTATCTCAGGGTATCTCTCCCTCCCAACTAAATGTGTCCTAAAAAATTAATTTGAGAGTATGTTTTGTGAAGCTTGCCCTAGATGCTAAAAGGGTTAGTTATGGCCTTGGTTCTTCTACTAAGTGGTTGTATGACTTTGAAGACCTCTTTTTATTCATCTGCACAATGAAAAGTTTGGACTAAATGACCTCTAAAGTCCTTTTCAGTTCTGAAATTTTATTAAATGAATAGATTGCCCCCACCCCACCCCACTCCACCCCCTACTATCTCACATTCACAGTCTACAGTTCAGAGGGGATACATAGCCTCTAAGTAGCTGCCACCATCCCTTCCTTGGCAAAGTGCAGTAACTATTTTCTGATGATCCAGTAGTTATCAAACAGGTGAAAATAAATATTCTGAACTCAGTAGGAGGAAAGGAAGGAGGAGGCATGCTTGTATCACTCCTACTTCTCTCTTCCTCCTAGCTTCTGGATCTGTTTTGTTTTGATGGAAACCTTGGTACATGGTGAGGTTGCTATTGGTGAGACTAGGGTAAAGCCCTGGGAGTAAGGAGAAGGGAGAAGAAGCCAACTGTTGGGTTCTTCTTATTTATTGACTTGAGTAGTGGGTGAAGTGAGCCTGGGACATTGATAAATGGACTGTTACCTAAGATGGGACTTTTGTCTTTCCACTGGACTTTAATGACTGTGAAAGAGAGAGTAAGGCTGACAGCCTTGCAACCATGACTCACCTAAATCCAGTTCACACTCTAGTGAGATGAGGGCATCACCCCATGGCATTGCCATTGTTCCCTCCAAAAACAAAGGATGAACAAAAACAACAACAGATAGAACTTCAGGAACAAGAAATACTACCTATGGCTAATTCACAAAGTCAAGGATTGATTTAAGCCAGACAAATGTGGCCAGTGTGAACCTAAATGTAACAGGGCCCATCTGACCATGGAAAAACAGCTCTGGTCTCACAAGATGAGTTGAGTCTTGAAGGCTTCTAGATAGTAATTCTATGGCATATGTCCTATATTCCCTTGGGAACATCTACCTTTGGATTTCTCTTAGGACTTGTCTAGATATTCTCATTTCCTTTACAAACTCACAGGACATAAGGCATAGACTAGGTATACAACAGAAAATACAGAAAGTAGCTGTACCTGAGTCCATAGATAGTCAAGAAAATCTCCCCCAGTTGGGTTCCACCTCTCCCAAGAACCTGTGTAGCCACTCCAACTCTGATTACAATCCAGGGATTGAAGGTCCTCCATATAGAAAAAGAACTTTGAATACTAGCGATTCAAGCAGCTCACCCTGCTAGCACCAATCTGGGATTTCATCCTTCTTCTCAAATGGGGAAATCAGAGCCATCTGATTTAATTTAATTATTAATACTATTATTTCTAACTAATTATGCCAATTCCTGCACTTTCTCCCTCCCCTTACTTCCTACCCACCATGTTTTCACCTCAGCAACATCTCTCAAATATGCCCCCTTCTCTCCTCTGATATTGCTCTAACTCTAGCAGAGACCCTCATAACTTCACCCTTGGATTATTGCAATAGCTTGTTGGTGGGTCTGCCTGCCTCAAGCCCCTCCCTACTCTAATCCATTCTCCATTCAGCCACTATACTGATGAAACACTCCTCAAACTCAATAAACTCCAGTAGCTTCCTATTTCCTCTAGGAACAAATACAAAATGCTCTATTTGGTATTCAAAGTCCTTCATAGATGATACCCCTCCAGTATTTCCAGTATTCTTACATCTTACTCTCCAACATGGACTCACTGATTCTGTTCTGTTTGATTTGAACAAGACATTCCATCTCTTGGCTCCAGGTTTTCTCTCTGACTCTCCTCCATGCCTAGAACACGTTCCCTCCTATACTCGCACTATTGACCTCCTTGGTTTCTTAAGTCCCAACTAAAATTCTGTCTTCTACAGGAAGCCTTTCCTAACCCCTCCTAATTCCAGTGCCTTCCCTCTTTTAACTATTTCTTATTTATTCTGCATATAACTTATTTTGTATATATTCATTTATATGTTACAAATAACATAAGTTCCTTGAGGACAGGCAATGGCTTTTGCCACTTCTTGTATCCCCAGCTCTTAGCACATTGCCTGGTAGGTACTTAATAAAGGTATATTTATTGACTGAAAAAGGATTTTAATCTTCTTTAAATTGTACAGAACTCTAACTCTTATCATTGATCTAAATTTCATAGCTGACCAGATTATAACTTTGTATAATACTGACTTTATGAATAAGCTTCAATATGAACCAAAACGTGCCTTGTTAAATAAAATAACTAACACTATATATACTAACTGTGCAAATGGAAAGGCCTCATATCTAGTTTTTGGAAAACCCAGTTTTGCTTAATTTTCATAAAACAGATTTTTTTTTAAACTACTTGTTCCTCCAAAATTAGAAGCACAGTTAAGGGGTATTGTGAGACTCACATGATATAGTCATGAATGTAAAGCACTTTACAAACCATAAATGCCAGGCAGTTACCATTATCAGTTACTAGGCCTCCTTCAAGGTAATAACCTCATTCCCAAGCCCCCTACTGCATTCCAGCTGAGCTCAAGCAATGCTTCTAAAGTAATGAAGGGGAGTACTGGTAAATATTTAACAATTAGACTCTCCAGGGCCAGGAAAATGTATGCACACACTTTTAATTCTAATATGCATTATTAGCCCTTTCTTAAGTCTAAATAATCAACAAAACAATAAATTTCACCCTAATTTGTAGTGATCTGCTTCTGAGGTATAAATACTCACAATGACCATTTAACAGTGGACTTTGTATATCTAGCTGACTCCAGCTTGCCCCTGTACATCCTTGATTATAATCCACATGAATCATAATACCAGTTAAGGGCAAAGTATGTTTTTTTCCCCTTCTATGTGTGGCTCTATGCACAGTATTATAGTATTCTTCGGTTCTAGCTCCCTTTGCCCCTCTCCCTGGTCCTCAGGTTCATGGTTCTCTGCCCCACTGGTCTCTTTCCCCTTTCCTGCTGCATTGCTTCATCGCCATTAATTCCTGGTCTTCTGGGTCACTCTTTGTCCTTGTCCTGTATATGCAGCTAAACATTCTGGTAGGACACTGACATTGCTGCTGCTATTGTTACATTTATGCCTATGTAGATGTCATTGACATTTTGCTGATGCTGCCACCACCCCTCATTGGCAAAGTGTAAAACTATTTTGTGATGATCCAACCCACAACAATATGCCTCTTGGCTAATTCTCTCTCTCTGTCTCTCTCTCTGTCTCTCTCTGTCTCTCTGTCTCTTTCTCTCTCTCTCTCTCTCTCTCTCCCCCTCTCTCTCTATCTCTCTCTTTCTCTTTCTTTATCCCCCCTCCTTTTCTCCCTCCCTCCCTTCCTTTCTCTCATGTCAGGCCCCTTGTCTTTTGTCTATTATTTTAAAAGAGAACTAGTGATATCATGGGGCGATGTCTTGACTTGTGTGTGAATTGGCTTTCTGTGAGGCAGAGTTGCACAAAATTATCAGCCTCTCTCTTCCTAAATCATCAAAGTCCAGTGGCAAGACAAAAGCCAGGACTACTGGCAGCGGTCCAGTATACAGTGGATGACCTTGATGTCTTCAATATCTGACCAAGCTCTAAGTACTTCCCAGCATGGACTTCAGCCACCTTTATGACTGCTGAAACAAATTGTTCTCATTTGCCCATTCCACTAGGGGAAGTCTTCACATGTTTGGAGTAGACATCCTGCTAACTCACCGACTGGTGAATTGAGGCCTGCTGGTTACCTTCCACCTGATTTAGCCCATCTGCTGAGAGGGTTTTCTCTGGTTGTGGTCACTGCCCAAGTTATAGTTTCTTGGAACCACAGGTGAGAGTTGATTGAATCGGGTGGACAACAAAGGTGGTTGAACAGCCATGAAACATGTTTAGCAAGCCCTCACATCAGAGGTGCTAGTACTCCCTGAACCCTCATACATCCCAGTCAGATCCATACCCTCTCTGAAAAACACACAAAGAAGTCCCTCAGCCAGGTATGCAGACCTTCCCATTCCCTCTTCTCCACTGTTACTCTCTAACATCTTGTCATAGCCAGCTTCAAATGATAGAGTTCCTCTTACCCATTCTTTGCAAACGAGTTAATGTGTGTGGTGTTTATCTTTTCTGACTTTTAAAAAAGTCAAAACATAGTTCTTTTGAAAAGTTCAATTAAAAGTACTTATTGTATTTTTTGTTTAATTGTAGAAAAGAATTTTATTGATGCTTTAAGGTTTTTTAAAAAAAACAAAACACATTGCTATTACTTCCAATAATCCCTTACCAAAAACTACCTCCCTTTAATCGAAAAAGTCCATACACTTTTTTCCCTTAATATTATTAAAGTTAGCTTCTAGGTTGCTTTATTTATGTCACTCAATACACAGAGCAAAAGAGTACAAAGATAGTATTTACAATAAAAAGATAGAGAATTTAGAACTCAATTATAACAACAAATATTAAAACTGTTTTTCCATGTAATTGGAGAAAAGGAAAATGCTAAATAATTAATTTTTTAAAAGATAGCTTAGGAATCAGCTCATTGTACAGAAGAAACTAAGTGCCAGAGATATGGATACTCCTTGAAAGTTATGCTGAGTTGACCAGTACTTTATTTTCTCCTGGGGTGAGAAACTAAAGCACTAGCAGTTAAGCGATTTGCCCAGTGCCACTCAACTAGGCCAGTGTCTGAGGCAAGATTCAAATTCAAGTCTTCTTAACTCATGTTTTACATGATTGCACATATGTAACCTATATCAAATTGTTTTCTGTCTTAGGGAGGTGGTAGGGGAAGGAGGGAGAAATTTTGGAACTTAAAATTTTATGAAAAAAATGAATGTTAAAAAAAAGTCTTTCTGACCCCACTGAGTTCTGTCTTCTGCATTACCTGCATCTAGCAGTGTAAAATTTGATTTTTTTCAATGACAATAGCTGTCATTAACCCCATATTGCAGTGTGTGGGACTGTATCCTCTGCTTTGTTTAAGGTGTTAGCCATGAGGGTCAGGAAGTGTCCAAGAGTAGGATGATGGAAGGCTCATCCATTTAGAACTGAAAGGAGAGAGAAAGGGAGAATCAATGACAAAGTGCCCTACAAGGTGCCAGCACATCCATCATACTCTTAGCCTTAGCTCCTTCATCTGTAAAATGAGTGGGTTGGTCTGGTGACCTCCTTATGCCTAAGTAGAGAAGCTCCTTCAGGGCAGGAGCTAGCCATTTTATCTTTGTACCTCCAGACTGAGAATAATGCCTGCACAGAGGAAATGCTTAGTAAGTGTTTGTTGCATTTGGACTTAAATGAAAACAAATCATTGTAGACCTTATTGGTCCTGGATAGACAATAGTAGATCAAATCAGGAGTTGATTGTGAATTGAGCATTTCAGGGAGAGGTGAGTGAATGCTTCAGTATTTTAAAGTTTGTGAAGTATATATGTTAACTTAACTATATGATCCTCCCAACAACCCTGAGAGGTACTTGCTGTTATTATCTACATTTTACAGGTGAAGAAACTGAGGCAGAGAGCACTTAAATGACTTACCCAGTTTATCCAGCTAGGGGTGTGTTTGAGATAAGATTTAAACTCACATCTGCCTAACTCCAAGTCCTGAACTCTTATCTACTTCATTAACTACATCAAGCACTATATCATTGGAATTTTTCAAATGACAGTGGCTTTCATACCTGGCCCTAAAAATGCAATGTATGTGGAACTGCATCTTCTGCTCTGTTTAAGGGCTTGGCCATAAGCAATAGGAATTGTCCAAGAGACAAATGCCAGCAAGTCATTCATTAAGAACTGAAAGGGACCCCTCCAGTGTAACTCCTTCAATGTACAGATGAGGAAAATGAAGTTAAGAGACTTGACTAAGGTCACACAACTAGAATAGGATTTGGTCTTTCTGACTCCAAGTCCAGCATATTATACCTTATGCCACTTCTTTTAGAGATGAAAAACACCAATGACTTGCTGAGTAATACACTCTGAGATCTCAAAGGGGACTATGCATTTATTTATAAAGCATTTTAAGGTTTTCAAATCATTTTATAGGCCTTACCTCATTTTATCCTCACAATAAGGTTGGTGTAAGTGCAACCCTTATTTTACAGACGAGGAAACTGAGAGTTTTAAAGTGATTTTATCCAGGGTCATAGAGCTGATCAATTGTCAGAAATAGAATTCAGATCCAGATCTCCTTAACACCCATATTCACTGCACCATGCTGTCTCTCAACTACTTTTTAAGCACATGAATGTGTGCAAAAAAAAAAATTAAATTGTTTCAAAGTTCAGAGTGATTCATGTTTTTAAAATGTGGAATGGGTGATGGGAAATGACTCATTTTTTAAAAGAATGTCTTCATGAAACATTAAAGCCCTTCTTAGAAAAAGAGATTTTGATTCTGGAAAATAAATCTGCAAAAGTAACTGTTTTGATTCTATTCTGGAGAGAGAGAGAGAGAGAGAGAGAGAGAGAGAGAGAGAGAGCGAGCTTGAAAACTTCTTTTCTCATCTTCCTCTACATAATAGGAAGAGAACATGGGCTGAGGAAGGAGGGAGTTGATGGTCATCCTCCCATCCTCCCACTCCCCCCCTCTTCCTGTTTGATTAATCAGGGGCAGAATCGTGCTCCTGTTTCAGGGAGCTTTCCTATCAGAGCTCTAATCTCTGGAGAATCCAAGCCTACAAAGCGATAACATCTGGTGCCTATTATTTCCCCAGATCTGTTGTGATTAGTCCATATGATAAGTCTGGCCAATTGCTATTAGGGTAAGATTGCTGCATTCCCTCTGTCAGGGTGCTGAAGCTGTCACTTCTGGTCTGTGGCCCCTGCTAATTTGCCAGCACAATTTCCAATATCTGCTAGAATCCCACAAGGAAATCTCATTGCCTTGCAGGGCAATAGGCGGAGTCATCCTAGACAGAAGGCTAGCACTGATAATAGAAGGAAAGATTTATCAATTAACTCAAGCAGCTTTGCTTAGATAGTGACAGGACCCCTCCTTGCCATTTCAGTTGTATCATGCTTATGTAGCTGTGCAAAGAGACTTTGGGTGGTGGGATGCCTGAAACAATGAATCATCAGTAAGTTGCAATAGCAGTCAGGACCAGTGATGAAGCCTCCTAGCTGCCTCTTCATATAGACTCAAGATACATGGTGAAACACACATATTTGGACATGGCCAGTGGGGCAGCTTGTTTTGTTTTGACTATGCAGATTTGTTACAAGGATTTCATCTTTTCCCCCCTAAATTCAATGGGGAATACAGTAGGAAGGAGAGAAAATAAATACTTGTTAGTTAAAAATATAAAGTAAATTAAGAAAAGAAAAGCAGTGCTGGCCCTCAATTCATCTATTACTAAACAGACTCCTTTAGATCTCCAAATGCATTCTTTCTCATCTCTACTTCATTCTCAGCCCCAATACATACTGGGCAAGCATAATAGTTTGAGGATGTCCAACTGGGAGGGTGGTTTGTCATATGAGATACATAAAATCAATTCATGTCTGTAAAAGGGGGATTTCTACATGGTGCTACAGAACTTGTAAATATCACCTATAATATTACCTATACCCCAAACTCATCTAAAGTACAGATTAAAGAGACTTCTGCAACAATAGCAATTATTTATATACTACTTTAAGGTGTACAAAGTGCTTTGTGAACATCTCACTTTATTCTCACAATAATCCTGGGAAGCCGAAGCTGTTTTTATCCCCACTTTACAGAAGAGGAACCTGACGCAGAGGTTAAGTGACTTGCCCAAGGTCACACAGTTAGTAAGTGTCTGAGATTGGATTTTTAACTCTGATCTTCCTTACTCTATCTGATGTATCACCTAGCTCTCTCAAGTGAATTCACTTGGAGTATTGATTGGAAAAAGGAGAAAGCAATGAATCAGTTCTGTCAACAAAAAGAAAAAAAACTCATTTTAAATGATCCCTCCTTGTTCGTTGAATTGACAGGTTGTTTCCTATAGGTAACTGGGTCTGAACTGAAAGGAATTTGGAGGTGGAGATCAGAGAAACAAAGTCAGAAATTGATTCACTCTAGATGTGAGAAAATCTATCTCTTTTTTTTGGCTCTTCATAGCTCCAGAGTACTTTTCAAATATAACAGACTTTCTGAGAAGATGACACTCCTCTTTGATCTCCAAAGCAGCCTAGGTTGACAATTCAGAATTAAAATGTTACTTGTAGCTGTAGTTGATTAGTCATGTCCAATTCTTGCTCTCTTTCTCCCCCACCTTTTCTTTTTCAACTTCATTGTTAATTATTAAGCATGATCTGATTGTTGGTTTTCTTGTTCAGTCATTTCAGTGGTGTCTAACTCTTCGGGATCCCATTTAGGGTTTTCTTTTTTTTTTTTAATAGTTTTTATTTATTTTTAGATTTCAACATTTATTCCCATAAAATTATGAGTTCCAATTTTTCTCCCTATCTCTTCCCTACCTCCACCCCATAATACCTTGCATTCTGATTGCCCCTTCCCTCAATGTGCCCTCTCTTCTATCACACTCCACCCTTCCCTTATCCTCATCTTCTTTCTTTTCTTGTAGGGAAAGATAGATTTCTATACCCCATTACCTGTATTTCTTATTTCCCAGTTATAAACAATAATAATTTTCAACATTCATTTCTAATACTTTGAATTCCAACTTCTTTCCCTCCTTCCCTCCCCACCCATCCCCACTGAGAAGGCAAGCAATTCAATACAAGCTATATATGTGTCTTTTTGCAGAAGACTTCCATAATAGTCATGTTATGTAAGACTAGCTTTATTTCCCTCCATCCTGTCTCCCCTTTATTCTATTCTTTCATTTGTCCCTTCCCAAAAGTGTTTACTTCTAGTTACTCCCTTCTCCCATTTGCCTTCCCTTCTATTATCCCCCTCACCCCACTTGTCCCCTTCTCCCCTATTTTCCTGTAGTGTAAGATAGATTTTCATACCAAATTGAGTGAGTATGTTATTCCCTCCTCAAGCCATATGTGAAGAGAGTAAGCTTCACTTTTCCTCTCTTACCTCCTCCCTTTTCTCCTCCATTGAAAAAGATTTTTCTTATCTCTTTTATGAGTGATAGTCTGGTCCATTCCATTTCTCCCTTTCTCCTCCCAATATTTTCTTCTCTCATCCCTTAACTTTATTTTATTTTTTTATGGATATTATCTCTTCTGATTCAACTCATCCTGTACTCTCTGTCTATATGTGTGTTTGTGTGTGTGTGTGTGTGTGTGTGTGTGTGTGTGTGTAATCCCTCCACCTACCCAAATACTGAGAAAAGTCTTAAGAGTTACTAATATTATCTTTCCATGTAGGAATATAAACAGTTCCACTTTAGAAAGTTCCTTATGATTTCTCTTTCCTGTTTACCTTTTTCATGTTTCTCGACTCTTGTGTTTGAAAGTCAGATTATCTCTTCAATTCTGGTCTTTTCATCATGAATGCTTGAAAATCCTCTGTATCACTGAATGACCATTTTTCCCCTTGAAGTATTATACTCAGTTTTGCTGGATAGGTGATTCTTGGTTTTAATCCCAGTTCCTTTGACTTCTGGAATATCTTATTCCACACCCTTTTATCCCTGAATGTAGAAGCTGCCAGATCCTGTGTTATCCTGATTTTATTTCCACAATACTAGAATTGTTTCTTTCTAGCTGCTTCCAATATTTTCTCCTTGACCTGGGAACTCTGAAACTTGGCCAGATTATTCCTAAGAGTTTCTCTTTTTGGGTCTCTTTCAGGAGATGATTGGTAGATTATTGAAAGAACTCTTTCAATATTTATTTTGCCCTTTGGTTCTAGAATATCAGGGCAGTTTTCCTTGATAATTTCATGAAATATAATGTGTAGGTTCTTTTTTGGATCATGGCTTTCAGGTAGTCTTATAATTTTTAAATTGTGTCCCCTGGATCTATTTTCCAGGTCAGTTGTTTTTCCAATGAGATGTTTCATATTATCTTCTATTCTTTTAATATTTTGGATTTGTTTAATAACTTCTTGGTTTATCATATAGTCATTAGTTTCCCTGAACCCCACTCTCATTTTTAAAGAACTATTTTCTTCAGTGAGCTTTTGAACCTCCTTTTCCATTTGGCTAATTCTACTTTGTAAAGACTTCTTCTCCTCATTGGCTTTTTGAACCTCTTTTTCCAATTGAGTTAGCCTATTTTTAAAGATGTTATTTTCCTCAGTATTTTTTTTTGGTTTTCCTTTAGCAAGCTATTGACTTGCTTTTCAAGCTCTTCTATGGCCTGAGCCCATTGCTTATTCATTTTGGAGGTACTGGAAGCAGAAACCTTGACTTCCTCTGACAGTATGCATTGTTCTTCCCCATCTGAAAGAATGGGAGGAGATATCTGTTCACCAAGAAAATGACCTTCTGTGGTCTTATTTTTTTCCCTTTTTTGGGCATTTTCCCAGTCAGTTACTTGATTTATGAATACTTTGTCAAGAGGAGGGTCCTAATTCTCCTCTCTCCCACCCCAGGACCATGCTCAGGGCTGAGATTTAGATCAATTGCTCAATTCTCCCAGGGGCTTTGAGTGGGGGCAGGACTGCCACTGAGGGCTGAGGTTCAGATCCCCTGCTCAATACCCCCAGAGACTTTAAGTTGAGGTGCTGGGACAATGAACCCAGGCTGCTTCTACAGTCACTGTAGCTGCCCGCCACCTGCTACTGTTGCTGCCACTGCATCTGCCCTTGCCTGGGGCCAGTGCTGGGGGAACCCCACTCCCCTTTTGCCCAGCTGGGAAAGCCCTCCCACACTAACCTTTGAAGCTTTCTTTGGCACTTGTGGGTTGAGGGATCTGGGACTGCTGAAGATTCTGCCCTAGAGGCTTGTTCTGGTCCTGTTCCTCCTCATGCTGTACAGCCAGGGCTGAGCTCCACTCTGCTCAGCATCTCATGCGATAGACCTTTCCTGTAGGCCTTCCTTCCTTTGGCTGGAAATCTCTTTCACTGTGTCATTCTGTGGCTTCTGCTGCTCTAGAATTTGTTGAGAGTCATTTTTTACAGACATTTTGTGGGCTGTGGTGGAAGTGCTAGAGTATATGCATCTTTCTACTCCACCATCTTGGTTCCACCCCCTGCCCCCACCATTTGGGGTTTTCTAGGCAAAGATATTGGAATGGTTTACCATTTCCTTCTACAATTCATTTTCCAGATTAGGAAACTGAGCCGAACAAGGTTAAAATACTTGCCCAGAGTCACACAGCCAATATAGGCCAGAAGGACTTGAACCCAAATCTTCTTGATTCCAAGGGCATCTCTCAAACAACTATACTATGCTAACTTTAATTACTTACTAGCACAGATAATTCTTTGTGGATCTAGAGTTAATCATCTTCCCCCTTTCCCATGTCAAGGATATTTGTTGTTCATTATCATGCCAAGGTAAAGGTACTATGGCATAGTGGATAGGGGACTGGACTTGAAAGACCAGAGTTTGAATCCTACCTCAGATACTTTTTAGATATGTAACTATGCAAGTAATTTAATCTAATTCTAGGTTTTCTCATCTGTAAAATGAAGGGTTTTGGACTCAACTTCTATAATCCTTTCTAACTCAAAATCTATTTGAAATGATGATCCATGTGAAATTTTAAAAAAGAATTAACCACTGGTATGTTGTCCTTAGCGATCATCATACAATAAACTGCATTTATCATTTTTCATCTTGGTAATTTCTATCATTCAACTACAAGTAAAAAAAGACATTTGTAATATCCTGGCTAGGATTACTCCCTCAGTTCATACTCATGTAGTCACGTGGAGTCCTCAAAGAGACCACTACAATTTTAACATTCTATAGGTAACCCTTGTGGGTTTCTACTCCCCTGACACTGTAACTCCTGGGCACCCAACAGGTGTCTTTCATTTTAACCATCAGCCAGGAACTTCAATTAACTCTTTCAAAAGGTATCTACTCAAATAGTAAGAGAATACTTACAAAATATTCTTCCCATAGACCTGGGGCACACTCTTCCACCAATAGACACAGAGTCTTTTTGTGGGGTGAGCACAGGTTAAAGTATCATCGTAGACAGGACTATGTATAGGAAATACGTGTGACCAAAGCAACTTAGAACTCTGGAAACACAGGGCCCTAATATCTCTTTCCTTCCTTCCTTCCTTCCTTCTTTCTTTCCTTCTTTCTTCCTTTCCTTCCTTCCCTTTCTCTCCCTTCCTTCCTTCCTTCCTTCCTTTCTTTCTTTCTTTCTTTCTTTTTTTCTTTCTTTCTTTCTTACTTCTTGTTGGAGAGTTCCAATGTCCTTTTCATTGGAACTGTTCTCACAAAGATAATCAATATTTGCTAAGCACCTAGTAAGTGTCAAGGATTGTACTAAATTCTGGGGGTATAAAAAAAGACAAAAGTCAGTTCTTGCCTTCAAGAACTTTACAATCTAATGAGGGAGAAAACAAGCAAGCAAAAATATACAAATCAAGTTACAAACAGAATGAAGGTATGCTTGTCCTTTGTTGCTGAAGAAGACCATGCCATCAGAGAAATAATGACATAATTTGCACTTGACTTTTGTTTTTGAGTGAGGGAGGGCTGTGCAGGTCACCAGCCTCACTTCTCCTCCAGAGACATCTGAATCCAGTGACCAAATATTTTCATCAGGATGACTGCAGATGACCCAGAATGAGGCAAATGAGGTTAAGTGACTTGCCCAAGGTCATACAAGGAGTGAGTGTCAAGTGTCTGAGGTGAGATTTCAGTCCTCCTCACCCCTGCACTGGTGCTCTATCCACTGCACCACCTCGCTGCCTTTAAACAGGATGAATAATAAATAATCAAAAGGGTGCTGGAACTAGGAGTGGTTGGGGAAGGCTTCCCGCAGGAGGGAGGATTTTAGCTGGGACTTAAAGGAAGCCAGAGAGGTTGGTAGTTGGGAACAGAGAAAGGAGAACACTCCAAGAATCGTGGAGCACCAGAACCCTGAGCAAAGATTGTTCATGACACAGCCAGGATGTAAGTATCACTGGATCAAAGAATATGTGTTGGGGAATAAGGTGTAAAAAGACAGGAAAGGTAGGAGGGAGTCTAGGTTTATGAAGTTAAAATTTAAATTATTTTGAATGCCAAATAGAGCATTTTATATTTGCCCCTAGAGGTGATAAAAAGCCACTAGAGTTTATTGAGGTTGTGTATGTGTGTGCGCGTACCTGTACTTTGGGAAAATCCTTTTAGTGTCTGAATGGAGAACGGATTAGAGTGGGGAAAGACTTGAGACAGGGTGACTCACCAGCAGGTTATTGTGATAATCAAGGTATAAGGTGATGAGGGCTTGCACTGGAGTGTTGGAAATGTCAAAAGAGAGAAGGGGGCTAATTTGAGAGACGTTGCAAAGATGAAATCATCAGGCTGTAGCAGCAACAGCTTAGTTATGGGGAGTGAGAAATAATGAGGAATCCTGGGTGACTCCTAAGTTCTGCTTCTGGCAAGATGGTGTTGCTCTTGACAGTAATAGAGAAAATGGGTGTAGAGGTTGGGGGAAAAGATAATTAGTTCTGTTTGGGACATGTTGAGTTTAGGATATCTACTGGATATCCAGTTTAAGCTGTCTGAAATGCAGTTGGAGGTGCAAGACTGGACATCTTCAGAGAGGCTAGAACAGGAAAGGTGTCTTTGAGAGCCATCAGCATAGAGAGGGTAATTAAAGCCATGGGAGTTGCTAAGCTCACCAAGTGAATAATGTAGAGGGAGACAAGAGGAGGGCTTAAGTTTTACAAACCCTCTTACAAATATTATCTTATTTTATCCTCACAACAACCCTGGGAGTTAGGTGCTTTTAGTATCATTTAACAGATGAAGAAACTGAGGCAGACAATGATTCAGTGACTTTCCCAGCATCAGACACTTATTAAGTGACTTGAAGTTTGGAAACACCAGACTCCAGGTCCAGCACTCTATCCACTACTCTAGATAGCAGTAGCAGCACCTAGGTGGCTCAGTGGATACAGTGCAAGGGCTAGAGTCAGGAGGACTCATCTTCCTGAGTTCAAATCTAGCCTCAGACACTTACTAGCTGTGTGAGCCTTGGCAAGTCCCCATAACCCTGCTTGCCTCAGTTTCCTCATCTGTAAGATGAGATGGAGAAGGAAATGGCAAACCACTCTAGTATCTCTCCCAAGAACATGCCAAATGGGGTCATGAAGACATGATTGAACCACAAACCTAGCTAGCTGCTTCCATTAGAGAAAATTGTATCTGGTACAAGGTAGAGGGAGGAGGTTAGGTATCTGGTGAATATGTAGGTACATGAAGGATTCTGTATTAATGTGCTCTAGAAATAGTTATTTATACTTAACAGTTACATAAATATGTTGGGGACCAGGTAGACTAACCAAAAACTTCTCTCATGTCCCGGTGTGATT
This sequence comes from Potorous gilbertii, assembly GCA_028658325.1. Lineage (NCBI taxonomy): Eukaryota > Metazoa > Chordata > Mammalia > Diprotodontia > Potoroidae > Potorous > Potorous gilbertii. The sequence goes on along the minus strand of JAQQSK010002834.1, from coordinate 93,447 downwards.
ATGACTTTGTTTGGAAGTTTTCTTTACTTCTAAAATTATGTTTTATTTCAAACGGCAGCCCATTAGATAAAACCTCTCTAGTAACAAAGTACTTTTATTTTTCTGTTAAAAAATATCTTTTTAATCTCCATTCTCTCCCAGTCTATAGGTTTCCCAATGTCTCTTTGCCTAATCTGCATTTATCTTGTAAATACTTATTTCTGCACAGGTTGTGTCCCCCATTAGAATGTAAGGTCCTCAAATGCAGGGATTTTCTTTGCATTTATGATACTTGGCACATAGTAAATGAATGGCATCTACCCAGGTGCCATTGGGAAAATTCCACCCCTGTACCCACCATCACCCACCCACACTTCACCTCAGAGCTTTAGCAAACTATACCTCGGATGGTAGGTTCCATATTTTGCTCTGGGTGATGACCACTAGGTAAGATCTCCACCCCCCACAACCCCTCCCTTTTCTCATTTTGGGTAGGACAGATGGATTCATAAAGAATGAGCAGATCTGGAAGGATTGGGATCTGGACCTACGTTTCTCATCTTTGCGCTAAAATCTATCCTTCTTCCAGACTTCCCTATCGCTGCTAAGGGCACTACCATTTTCCCAGAATGCAACCTTGGTCTCATTTTCCAATTCTTCTCCTCATTGAGCCAACTGGTTACCAAATGTAGTTTCTGCCTCCACATCTCCCACATCTGTATCTTTGTCTTCATTCACACTGACGACGACATCCTAGTTCAGGCTCTGATCCTCTCTGGTCTGGACTATTACAATGGCTTCCTAATTGGTTTTCTTGCCCCAAGGCTTTCCCCACTCTAATTCATGCTCCATCCAATTGCCAAAGGGCTTTTCTTAAAGCAAAAGTCTGACAAACAGCATCTCCATTCAGTAAACTAGAAGCTTTCTTCTGACTCTAGAATAAAATATTATTTTATCTTTACCTCCTTGCCCATTGTCTTTTGTTTTGCCACTGAACTTTGATGACTGGAAGCAAGAGTGAGGCTAATGACTTTGTGCAGCTCTGTCTCACTTAAATCCAATAAAGTGCAAGTCAAGACATCACCCATGTTGTCAATGGCCCTTTTCAAAAATGAAGGATGAACAGCATCTTTCTTAAATTTCTATTTTCTATAAGTTTTAAAAGTACATTATTACTAGTACAGTAGCACTAGTTAGTAAAATCATATTATAATTTACAGGTAGGTAAATACATACATATGCTCAAAAATATTTATTGGCAAGGGTTTGTATGACCAAGACGGTTTGGAGGTGGCTATCTTAGAGAGTTTCCTGGGGCATTAATAGTCAGGATATGTCAACCATTGTGGGTCTGAGGCAGACACACAGGTTTGGCTGGGTCTGACTACAAGGCCTTGCACAGAAAAATTGCCTTTTATTCCAAATTCCCAGGATTATAACCTAGAGCAAGTTTCATCTATCAAGAATTCTCTCCTAAGACTATATGAAAAAAATAATCATAATTAAGCATACACAGAAAAATTTAAATTCAGAATTGCAGCTATCATCACCCATAAATCCCAATAGCCTAAGATGGGTTTTTTTGTTTTGGATGGTTTTTTTAGGGAGTATCTGTGTGTTCACGGGTGCAGAATTATCACAGCTATTTTCATAATCCCACGGATCAATTTTCCACTTTGTTCTGCCATTGGATATACAAAACCCTTCATTTTTCCAAAACAAAAAAACCCCTCTTAGGAGAGAATTCTTGATAGATGAAACTTGCTCTAGGTTATAATCCTGGGAATTTGGAATAAAAGGCAATTTTTCTGTGATGTGAAACATTCTGAAGGTGGTCAAAGTAGCAAAAGTATATACAAAAACCACAGCCTCCTTAATAGAAAAATTGTAGGTGCAGCCTGAAGAAAACTAACTCCAAAGTTATACTTTGAAAACTCCCTTTTTCTTAAAAAAAAAAAATCTAAAAAAATCCCCATTTATTTTATTCTTAAAGAATATTACCTAAAATTTTTCATACAGACCATAAAAGATATTCTTATGAAAATAGGGTTTAGAACAGGAGGAGGAACCTTAGAATCACAGAAAAGATTAAGTGACTTGTCCAAGGGCATGGAGGAAATAAATGGTAGAGGAATGATTTGAAACAGCTATTGTGAATCACTGCACCATGCTGCCAACTCATGGTACTCCTCCAAATATTTTGCTATAGCCATGGATTTATTATTCAAGGAAACAACATACTGAAGTGGAGATTTTGTCAATGAATTGATAAATTTGACCAATGGCAGGAATCAAATTTGAATGACAACTCTCAAAGTAAACTTGTGTGTGTATGTGTGTGTGTTCATGCACATGTGTTTAAATGGTATTAGTGTAATGAAAATGATAGAACAATACTGAAATATTATAGCTTTTTCAATCCATTAAAAGAGAGCTCATTGTAATTAAACATAAAGCATATGTACTGTGGTATATTAAAGCAATTATCCAACTTTTTTGAATTTGCAAATATGAGTTTGCAAAATCATAGATTTTTGCATTGAATGCATAATGATGTGGGGAAAAAAATACCCTCATGGGATAAACAGGCCTACTGTTCCAGTGGAAGCACAACTCTAATAGTTCCACTTGACTAGACTTACAGAGTAGCTAAAGGAGGTCAGACCCTCTCCATTGACACTAATGGACCGTTTTATGCAAAACTGTTCCGGCTCTGGAAGGAAACATGTCTGACTGGTGGAGTGATTCACAAAAATCACTTCATTAAACTAATACTCTTCATGCACATCCTTATTCCCTTTAGCCTGGTAGAAACTGTGAATCATGTCTGGGTACAAAAGACCGGAGAGTGGACGGACTAGCATCCAGAGCAAACTCCAAGTTCTAGTTCTTGAATTCAAACAATGACCCAGCCCCTGGTACTCATACTAATGGCTCCTCATTTATCATGGAAGTTCTCCTACCACTGATGATTTGGCCCATTTTTCTTTCTGTGTTTTCTATTTTAACAACCTGTATGACATGAAAGTAGCCTAGGTAAATGAGATTCCTCAAAAACAATAACTTCAAATAGAGTATGATGATTTACCCTCTTCATGGTTGTAAATAGTGTTCCATATCAATCAATCAATAAGAATTCATTAGGCATCAGTAAGCACCTATTTCTGCAATGCACTGTGTTGGGTATTGGTGATTAAAAGGCAAAAAGACATGACTCTTCAAGAAACATACATTTTATTGGAAGATTATTCATCAGATTTAGAGATGGAATGGACCTTAGATAACATCTCTGATCTAGTCCTATCTGCTCATTTTACAAAATAAGGAAACTGAGACTCCTAATAGTAGAGTGACTTGCCTGAGGTCACTCAGGTAATGAGTGGCAGCCAGGATTCATGCCCAGCCCCTTTGACTACAAATCCACTGATTTTTCAGCCTGTCTATGACCACTTCTCCTATTCAGGAATTCTTAATCTTCTCGTGTGTCATGGACCTTCTGAAAACCTGTTAAAGTTTATGGATCTTTTCTCAGAATAATATTTGTTGCCTATATTCATAGTTGAAGGAAATATTAAATTCCAGTTCAAGGTTAGTAAAAACAAGGATGCATTTTTTTTCCCTTTCCAAGTTTATAGATCACCTAAAACCTTGACTAGAGATTGAGAACCCCTGCCTTAATGAGACCTTTCCAGTTCACTTTGTTCTATGCAAAAGCAAAAGAATCAATGGTTCAAGAACAAAAAAGACCAAATGTACTCATAGAACATGAATAGAAATGGAATAATATTCTATTATAGAATATTCCGGATCCAACAAGCCTCCTTGTTCTTTCTCCACATGGTGGCACATTTCCTAAAGGCTAGGAAATACTAAAGAAAAGGGAGTTTGATTTTAGGAAAAGAAGTCAACAATATCCCTCAAAGGTGAGGCAGAAAAAAGGAGGATGAAGAGGTGACAGACAAAACCAAGTCAAAAGCCAGAATGAACCTGAAACAATTTAAATTTTCTAAGACTTCCTCCATCCCCAGGACTGCATTTCCTTAATTCACCACAGAAGAATCCAAGGAACCCGGCAGATAGTAGCTTAATAAATGTTTGTTGAATGGATAGATGGATGGATGGATGAATGGAAAGATGAGTGAATGGAAGCTGACAGAGCTAAGACACTCCTGCAAGTTGTCAAAGACCTTAACTCTCTCTCCTTTAATTTGAATACTGATTCTCTTATCTTTTAATAGTCCAGGTGAAATGTTTCCATCAATCACATGCCTTTACATCTTCTGTAGAGGGAGTGGAAACATGAAATTTCACTTAGTGATAATATTCAAGTTTATTCTCGCAAAGATATTACTAAAAAACCAAATCCTATACCTTTAAGAACTCAGTGACCAGCAAGGTCCATTTTGTTGCAGTTTGGGCAGCCCTTAACTACTCAGAGCTCAGCTGCACCCCAGCTAATTTCCATAAGCATCATGTGGTGTTACAGAAACCACATTTTGCCAAGCTGTCAACTGTACAGCCTTCTCTTTGCTAAACAGACTCCCATTAAAACTGTCTGCACAATTTGTCAGTTAAATGAGGTACAAGAGGGACGCTCTATTTGCCCCTAATTAGCTGTGCAGACTACCTTTGTCTGTTTGATTAAGTATTCACATTATCAATTTTGTTTAATCTGATTCATTTCACACACCTCCCCTGGGACTCAGCCCATACGGTTAACTAATCTCTGATATCATCTCTCATATCAGGCCGCTCCCCCAGAACATATCCTTCCCACAGGCACAGCAATAATCAAAGTCTTCAGAGGGACAGGCCCAGGGAGGGACAAAAATGGAATTACTGATGGGAACTGAATTCTGGCACATTTAACCTAAGGTACAAAGGAACTGTCATCCTCAGTACAGTCTGCAGTTATCTATTCATTTCATTCATTCATTCATTGATTCAATATTTACTGAGTGCCTATTTAGTGGTACTGTGCTAAGGACTTTAAAATATAAAAAAAGATGCATTAGACATAGTGTGTGCCCTTAGGGAGTTTAAATTCTTAGCTCTAGGGCATATTTGCTAGGCTGATCTGGAAGATGCAACTCCTCCTCAGAGTCCCACATTTTGATGCTTGTCACCCAGGGTGTATTTATCGTCCTAATAATACCTAATGTAATCATGAACAATTGCATAGTGTTTTATAGTATGTAAAACATTTTCATGTGCATCGTGTTATTCAGTCCTGAGGACAAATCCATGAAATGGTCAGGGCAGCTGTTACTCCTAACCAGCTCAGAGAAATTAAATAGGTTCTCCAAATTCGTAGAACTTTAAATGATTGGGCCAGAGCTAGAACTCAAGTTTTTTGATCTCTAATCCAGGACTTCTCCACCACACTGTCATTCTTATAGACTTCAGCAAAAGGCATGATGATGGCTCATATTTCAATAGTACTTTTATCCTCCCTTTCATACCATGTTCCAAAAAAAAAATAAACCAATAAAAATAAAGGGAAAAATACGCTTAAATCTGAATTCATAGGCCATCAGTTCTCTTTCTTAAGATGGATAGCATTTTACATCATGGGCTCTTTGGAATTATGGTGAATCTTTGAATTCATCAGAATAGCTAAGTTCTTCACAGTTGACTGTTCTAACACTATTTGCTGTTACTGGGTACATTTTTCTCCTAGTTCGGTTCACTTCATTTTGTGAAGTCCATAGAAGTCTTTCTGCGTTTTTCTGAACCCATCCCCTTCATCATTTCTAATAGCAAAGTAGTATCCTGTCACATTCACATCCCTTAATTTGTGCACTCATTCCCCGTTATGGGCATTCCCTCAGTGTTCAATTTTTTTGCCACCACAAACAGGGCTGCTATAAATATTTTTGCACATACAAGTCCTTTTCCTTTGATTTCATTGAGGTATTGACCGAGTAGTTGTATTGTTGGGTTAAAGAGAATGCATAGTTTAATAATCCCTTGAACCAATTCACAAGCACGTTAATGTGCCTATTTTTCCACATCCTCTCCAGCATTTGTTCTTTTGTGTCACTGTTAGCCAATCTGATAGGTTTGAAGTAGTTCGTGAGAGCTGTTTCAATTTGCAAGAATGGTGCTTTAAGGTTTATAAAGCACTCTGCTAATAGTTGCCCTCTGAGGCAGCTATCACTGTCCTCAATTTACAAAAGTGGGCACTAAAGTTCACAGAGATTAACAGGTTTACCTGGGATTACCTGGCTGATAAGTAGCTATAACTAGGGTAGAATGATTGGGGTTTCACCCCAAAGTGTTGAGATATAGAGTGTGCTGATAGCACTTGCAGACTTTTTTCAGGGTAAAATCAACTGAGCTTAACACCTAGTTAGCAAAACTCATTATTGCAATTATTTAATTTTATTTAATAATTTAAAATTATTAAAATAGGAAACTGCCAGATGGCACAATTCCTCCTTCTCCACAATTATGCAGCTGTATCCCAGGTGAGCTCCTCCCTAGACCTCCAACATTGAGGACATCCTCAGCTACTCATGCCTCCTCAGCATCACTAGAGGCTGTGCCTTATTCCATTCCTACTAAGGTACTTTGTGATTCTTGTGACTGGCACAAAAATTGTGTGTCTTCTCACTCTCAGGACCAAGACTGAGACCCAGGTATCACAACCTGAAGTCACTAGTTGGTTACAGCATTCTAGCTTTCTATTATGGAAATATCATTCAATATTTTAATTTATAAGTTGGATGATAAAAACCAAATGTTCAAAATTTCATCACCTCTCTCTCTGGTTTCCCCACCATTAGAACTCATGAGATATGAGACAGAGGGTCAGTGTAGAGATCAGTCTTCAAACCACCTGTTATGAAAAGTGACATGTGACTCTGAGTCTGCCCAGCTAGTGCTTGGGGTCTGGGATTCAAGTGCTGCTCCCCAGCCTCAGGGCTTTTGGCGGCAGGCCTGACCATTATTCAATGGGAGCTTATCTGCTGGTGCTCAGGTGGGGGCAGGGCCACTTCTCCGGCTCAGTTCCCTCAGGGGGTTTATGCAGAGACCTTTTGAAATGGAGCTTCGGTGGAGCTCCTGCCTGCCTCTGGCCGAGCTGCCTCAACCTCTGCCGCAGCAGCGGCCTCCTGAGGGGGTCTGAGTCCCGGAGATACCCCACTCCCCTCTCAGCCCGTCTCTCTCACTGACCTGTGCATCTGTGGGTGGAGGGACCTTCGTGGCCATTGGAGATTAAGGTCCTTGAAGAACAAACCAACACAGACAACAGTCCTCCGTTCTTTTATCAAGCTAAATTTTATTTTAGCTTTTGGTTTTCTTGTTAGGAATAGTTGGTCAAAAATAAGCAATTTGCTCCAATGCGCATAAGGATTTCAAATGATCCCTTCCCACACCCCCAAATCAATGTCTTTAAAGCAAAGTGTTTGAGAGGGAAACATGAAGCAAGGTATTATTTGCCAAAACCAAGATTGAGTATGTTGGTTTTCCTTCCCAAGGTCCAGGTCAGAAAGTGCAGTATGGCAATATCATAAACTCCAATTAGAACAAACATTTTCAGGATGCTCATGAGTCATGCAGGATCCATGACTTAATCACTTCTTTCTGATGTCACAGTAAAAGAGATGCTTTTTCATGCAAGGGCATGCATTCACCTAGATTGGAGATGTTATTTTGTTTTTATTTTTACTTTGGGGTTGGATTCTTATCTTTTGGGGGGTTTAATATTAAAAGCCAGGATGAGAATTCTGCTAAACTGTAGGAACTGCACTTGTACAGTTTTGTAATTCAGAAATGTGCAACAGAAGCAAGAGTGGGTCTTTTCTAAATCATCATAAAATGTTTTCCAACCTGACTTTTGTTTGTACAATTCTGAATATACTTTGGGATTTACCTTTTTCTTTTTGAAATTAGACAAAAATCTGTTTTGTGGGTTTGTTTTTCCAAAACATTGCAAAAGAACCTGTTTATATCCTTGTAAATAAATTTCTTGGATAAAAAGCAAAAATAAAAAAATAAAAAAAATAAAGATGTAGTCCAGCCTTTAGTCATGGGCATATTGACAGTGAGAATTTATTTCATATCACTAATAAGAGGAAACTTAAACCCAACAACTGAAAATTTTCAGCTGAAAAAAAAAGATTCAATTAATTCAGTAGTATGTGCAAAATTATGCAATGTTATTAATGAGATCATAAGCAGTATGTTAGAATACCTTGCTGTATGGGGGGGAAGAATGACAGTGTAGCTAATATTTATTAGGTATCTACCATGTGCTAGGCACTGTGCTAAACTCTTAGAATATGAAGACAAAATTGAAATAGACTGTCCTCAAAGAGGTTTCATGGGTCTCTAAATCAGGAGATTCTGGGTTTAAACTCTACAACTGACATTTGTAGTTATGTGAACTTGGGCAAATAATTAGACTTTATGTTTTAGTTTCCTCATCTTTAAATGGAGATATGGAGGTATTACTTAAAGCATCTGCCTTCTAAGATTGCAACATGCCATTTAAATGTAAGCTACTTTTTCTATTAATAATAATTAATCCATAAAAACTAAATCAGTTTCTGTTGTTTATACTATAATTTCAGTTATATAATCCTTCCCTTTTTCCTCCTTTCAATTTAATCTTCAGGAAGTAATGAAAATATATTTCAGAAGTCAACAAAACATTTTTGTGGATTTTTTTCAAGTTGGAGCTAAAGTCTTAGTAAAGTTAAGGTAAGAAACAGGGCTCCTCCTCTCACTGGCCTTTTCTCCCACTTTGGGCTCTACTCCTCCCTTCTCTAAACTACCCTCTTGCAATTCACTCATTTCCCTGACCCTATTACACAATAATTATGTGCTTTTCTCTTAAGCCAAAACATATAATAGTGAATTTTGTATATAATTTACCTTTAGTATTTTTTATACTTCCTTTACCAAGCTGTTGACTCTTTTCTCATGCTTTTCTTGCATCACTCTCATTTCTCTTACCCATTTTTCCTCTACCTCTCTTACTTGATTTTTAGAAGCCAATATAAGATACAAAAGAAGCATAAAAAGGTAAGCAGGAGAGAGAAATCATAAGGAATTTGATAAAGTTAGACTACTTATATTCTTACACGGGAAAATATAACTTAAAAACTTTCTCATTACTAAGGAAGTTGGAAGGAAAATACATAGGAAACAGAGGTGTGAGTTGAATGTGATAGTGTGATTATCTAAAAAAAATTAAGAGATGAGAAAGAAGAACGCACTGGAAGAAGGGGAAAGGGAAAGGTAGAATGGGACGAATAAAAGAGGCCTGAAAGAGATTTTACAGTGAAGGAGGAAATGGGCGAAGAAGGAAAGAGAGCACATGAACCTTATTCTCATCACAATTGACCCAAAGAGGGAATAATATACACACTTAGATTGGTGTAGAAATCTCTCTTACCATACAGGAAAGAGGGAAGGTAAGGGGATAAGAGAAAGAGGGGGAAGCTGATAGAAGGGAGGGCAGTTTGAGGGAAGTAAAGGACAGGGTAGAAGGAGAAAGAGTGAGTAGGATAAATGGGGGTGGGGAAAAGATGGAGGGAAATAACATAGCTGGTAATCATGACTGTGGAAAAAAAGGTTTTACAGTGAGCTTCTCTGATAAAGATTTCATTTCTCAAACACAGAAAACTGAGTCGAGTTTATAGAAATAAGAGCCACTGCTCAACTGATAAATGGTCAAAGGATTTGATCAGGCAGTTTTCAGACAAAACAATCAAAGAGACCTAGTCATTTGAAAAAAATGCTCTAAATCACTATTGATGAGAGAAATGCAAATTAAAACCACTCTGAGCCACCACCTCACACTGTCAGATTGGCTAAAAGGAAAATGACAAATGTTGGAGAGAATGTGAGAAAATTAAAACACAATCTACTATTGGTAAAGTTGTATACTGATTCAGCCACTCTGGAGAGCAATTTGGAAGTATACGCGAAGGGCTATAAAACTATGCATATCCTTTAATTAAGCAGTACTACTACTAGGTCTGTCTCCCAAAGTGATGTAAAACAAAAAGAAAAAGGACAAAAATACTTATAGCAGCTCTTTCAGTGGTGTCAAACAACTGGAAATTGGGGGGGGTGTACCCACAATTGGAGAATGACTGTACAAGTTGTTGTATATGATTGTGATGAAATACTATTGTGCTTTAAGAAATGACAAGCAGGATACTTTCAGAAAAAACTGCAAAGACTTACGTGAACTGATGCAAAGTGAAATGAGCAGAACCAGGAGAACACTGTATACAGTAACAGCAATATTATATAATGATCTACTGTGAATAACTTCAATATTCTCAGCAGTTCACTTATCCCAGACTATTCGGAAGGATTAGGATGGAAGGTGCTGCCCATCTCCGGAGAAAGAATTGGTAGAACCTGAAAGCCGATCAAAAATCCTTTTTATTTATTTCTTTATTTCTTTGTTTTTGTTTTCTTTCACAGAATGACTTAACATGGAAATGTGTTCTATATAACTACACATGCATAATCTATGTCAAATTGCTTGCCTTCTCAATGAAGAGAAGAAGGGAGAAAGGGAGAGCATTTGGAATTTGAAAAAAAAGTTTAAAATTATTTTTATATGTAATTGGGAAAAACCAGAATGTTAAATAATAATTTTAAAAAAGAACTCATTCCTTCCTTGATCTACTATTTCTTTAGTTTCCTCTTTGCCTTTCTTTCTTTCCCTCCTATTTTCCTATTGCATGTAAAGTATTTCTGTACTCAATTTTATTCATACTTGTGTTTTCTTCCCTTCTTTAATCAGTTCAGATGAAAGTGAGGTTCAAATGTCAGCTGTTCTCCCCTACCCCTTCCTACTTGTTTATACCAATGTCCACTTTTACATGCTGATTATGTGACATAGATTTCCCTAACTTTCCCTTCACTCCTCCGCTCTGTGTTGTTCTTCCCTACTTTCCATTCTTCTCTTAAGATCACCAGTGTAACAAAACCAATCTTGCCTTGTCTAATTATATTCCCTCTATGAACTTTAATGATAACAGGGTTTAGAGGAGTCATGTGCATTATTTCCTCACACTTGAATGTAAGTAATCTGTCCTTGTTTAATCCCTTAGGACTGTTTGTTCTGGTTTATTTATTTTTTTATATTTCTCTTAACTCTATGTTTGAATTTCAAGGTTTCTAAACAGCTTAGTATTTAAACTTTATTTAGCCTATATTGCCTTCTGATTTGGGGTAGTGTCCTGGAGAGCAGAGATGAACACTTGATTGACAACACCTACTCTGTATGTAAGTACTGGCTATGGTTCTTAAAAGTTACTAAGCCATTATAACAGGAAAGCTTGGATGTGCTCTATTTCATTAAAAATCCATTTTATTCCTATAGAATTATATTCAATTGTTTTTCCTAATAAATTATTTTTGGCTGTAAATCTATACCTTTCGCCTTCTAAAACATTGTTTCCAAGCTCTCTACTCCTTTGTGGTGATAGCAGCTAACCTGTGTGTGATTCTAACTGTTGTTCCTTGGTATTGGAATTAGTTTTTTTTCTGGCTATTAGTAGGATTTTTTCTTTATTCTGGGAGCTTTGGATTTTGGCTATAATATTCCAGGGAGTATTCATTTTGGGGTTTCTTTCAGAAGGTGACAAATGGATTCTTTCTGTCTCTACTCTGTCCTCTGATTCTAAGAGATTTGAACAGTTTTATTTTTATGCTTCTTAAAATGTATTTAAGTTCTATTTTTTTGGTGATAGCTTTTGAGCAGTTTAATTATTATTAAAATTTTCCTCTTCAATCTGTTTTCCATGTCAGGTTATTTTTGCCATGAAATACAATACATTTTCTTCTTTTTTCAAATTTTTCAGATTTTTGATTGTTTTAATATTTCTTATTGTCCTGTGGATTCATTTGTTTCTATTTGTCTCATTCTAATTCTCAGAGAGCTTGCTTGTGTCTTGAACTTCTCTGTCAGTGGAGCCAACCAGTCTTAGACTTGGAACCAGGGGTCTGGGGTTATAATTCCAATTTTTCCACATAAAGTTACCTTAAGCAAATCACCTCACCTCTCGACTATAGTTAAGCTTCAGTTAAAGTAGTCAAAATTTTCCCTTATCATTGGTTTATTTTGGCTATATCGACTTGGTAGAAAATGGAATGTGTGTGCGTGTGTATGTTTTATTTTATACATATATATATATATGTACATGTATATATGTAAGCTACTTTTGGCTACATCTACCCAAAGCCTAAATCATCCCTTAAAATAGCAGAGAAATCTGCCATAATAGTTACATCAGGATCTATTATTTCATTGGGATAGGGAAATGAAGTGAGAAAACTCCCTCTCCTAATGCAGATTAGCAATTGTTCCGCAACTTAGTCTTAGAGAGATACTGGGGCAACTGAGAGATGAAATAATTTACTCAGGTCACAAAGCCTGTATGTTCAGAGGCAGAACTTGAATCAAGGTCTTCCTGATTCTAAGGCAAGCTCTCTACCTACTGTACCATGACACTTCTTTAAATAGTTATTTAATGACAAATATATGTACAAATACACACACATGTGCAGATGTTTATATGTATGTATGCATATATATATATATATATATATATATATATATATATATATATATATATATAATAGTGGACTGATAGACTGGATTTTTCACTTTTCATCTCATTGCTTTGGTTTTACATATTTGTTGAGTTACATAGTGAAAAGAGCACTGAACTTGTGTTAGGAGACCACAGTTCAAGTTGCAGCTTCTGCATCCAGCTCTAGCTGTGCAACCTTAGACAAGTTCCTTAAGCTCTCTAATCCTCAGATTTATCACATGAAGAATGGAAATAATGTTACTTGGGTTACCTGTGTCATAGGTTTGGTATAAGCATCAACAAAGATAATATAAATAAAGCAAAATGTCAATGATATAACATAGCCAATTCCATTTTGGTCCCCTCCAGACATTGACGCATGGACCATCATCTAGTGATTTGAGGACAGTTTAATCAATCAAGTGAAGGTAACTGATGGACTCAAACCCACTTGTATACCCCAAGCCTGTCAAGACTTCCCTCAGTAGAATGAATGAATGAGAAAAATTTAGCTGAAACAGGCATGGCATAGTGCTTAGAGCTTGGTAAGACATAAAGACACCAAGGTCATCCACTGCATCCCAGTCCATGGCAGTCATTTTGACTTTTGTCTAGTCACTGGACTTGGATGACTGTGGAAGTAAGAATGAGACTGACAGCTTTGTGCAACTCTGCCTCACTTAAATCCAATTCATGCACAAATCAAGACATTACCCCATGATTGGTCATTGGTTTTCTTTGAAAATGAAAGACAAACAATAGTCAACCTATCTAGATAACTGAGGCAAAAGTAGATTCTCCATTTCTTGCTTTAAGGAAATAAAGGAGAAGATAGATTTTGAAAAGGAAATGAAATGACATACTTTAAACAAGTTACCTCTGGAAGTGTATTTTGCAATCACTTAATAGGCTCTCCAGTCCCTGATTAGATTTTTCTCTCTATGTTTTTACTAATACCCACTTGAGCATTTTTGTTATGTCATTTCCCAATGAACAAACTGACTATTTTACATTTAATACAACTACCAGAGAAATCTGACCTCTTTTACCAGATTGTTCTTCCTGGTATTAAACTTCTGTAAATAAACATAACTTGGAATATGCAAGCCAGTGAAGAACATCTGGCTAAGAATGTTAATAAAATGAGCCTTAAGTTTTTATTTGAAAGAAAGAATTGGATGGGAGGCTCAGAAAGTCTACTATTTGTATTGTTTCCATTTTTGCCCAATTTCTAAAATAGATACAATAATTCTCTAAGTATTAGTGGAAAAAGAGCTAATATAAAAATTTAATGCAAAAATAAACAATACAGGGCAAGAAAAGTGAGAAAATTGGGCAAACAAGAGTTTAATGGCTCATTCCAAACCTGATAACTGTTATTTAAATGAATCAGTTCCCTTATTTATGGGAATGAATTTTTGAAAAACTATAAAAATGACATTTTGGTACTCACTCTGACTCACTAGTGTTTTTCATACAATGCCATTAAAAGTATCAATACTTATGCTCACTGGCATGGACATCAGTTTTCTATCAAGCTAATTAGCAGCCCTGCATGTATGTTGAATTAATTAAAAAGGATATTGAATGTGAGATGGCAGCTTTACTCCACTTTTCTGTCAGTACAAAGATTACAACCAATTATAGATGAGTGCGTGGATATTAATTCTCCCTGAAAAGGGAAGGATTCTGAGAAAGTAGTGTATTTGACTATGACTTTGTTGAAAATAGAATCTCTACTGAGCCCAAAATGAAAAAGACATTTAATAATTACCTGGTTTATTTTATCAGTAATACAACCAAACCTATGCCTGGAGACAGAGGACTCAAGTTAAAATCTCATTTCTACTGTCTCCAGACTGTGTGACCTTAAATAAGTCATTTAATGTCTCTAGGACTCAGTTTCCTCATATGTAAAATGAAAAGATTAAGTGATCTCTCATGGCCTTTCCTGTTCTAGATCTATTATCCTAAGACCTTTATGAAATCTTATTTCACTTAATGAAACATCTAATACAAACATGCTTCACTCCAGAAAGGACAATGCAGAAAAGTATTTGGGACAGTTTTGACATCCTCCATTAATTGGACATGCCCAGTTGAATAAAGTGACGCTAATGCAATAAATTTCATGCTTGGAACCAATCTTGCTATTCAGTTAGTTATTTTGAATAGGCAGCCCACAGGCAATATCTCATAACACAGTATTGGTACAAGGTCCACGTTTCATAACCGCAGCTTTAAAAGATCAGTACCATGATATGAGGTACATTTACAATAGAGTGGTTCCATATTGTTTCACCAGATTTACAACAAGTCACCAAAAGCAAAGCTCTGAACTTTGCTGACTCAGTAGTTATTTCTCCTTCAAGGACAATATTGCTGTTATGGGGCAGTTAGGTGGTATGGCGGATAGAGTGCCATGCCTGTATTCAGGAAGACCTGAGTACAAATCCAGCCTCCAACACTTCCCTGTGTGACTTGAGGCAAGTTGCTTAACCTCTGTTTGACTCCATTTCCTCATCTGTAAAGTGGGGATAACAAAGCACCAACCTCACTGGGTTGTTGTGAGGATCACATGAGAAAATAGTAATGGTAAAGCACCTAGCTGAGTGCCTGGCACATAATAAGTGCCATATAAACACTAGTTATTATTAGATATTATTAAAGACCAAGTTAACAAAAGTCACCCTCAATTTTAGGTCATAAGCTATTTAGCAGGACAGTAGGTCTGAGGACATTTGATCTAAGCAGCACTGCATGAAATCAAAAAAAGTAATCTGGGAAAGCTAACCTGATAATAACGATGCATCTTTTTGATTGAACAACATAGACAGATATCCAATCACTTGCATGTTTAAGATCATAGACAATCACTGTAGATAATTTGCTCGGGATTCAAACCAAAGTCGTTCATGGCTCCAAATCAGGTGTTTTCCCCCAATACACACCATGTAGTCTCTGCCTTATACATTAGATGAGACTAGACGGTCTCTAGATGAAAGAGTCCATAGAGAAAACCAGGCTAAGACTCCACAGTAGATGAGTGGTCAGAGGATATGGACAAACAGTCTTCAAATGTAATATTATGAATCTTTAACCACAATATGAAAAAGATTTCAATTCATGAATCAAAGAAGAAAAGGAAAATTAAAATATTTTAAGGTTTCTCCTCACATCTATCAAATTGGCAAAGTTGACAAAAGATGGAAATAGTGTTAGAGAAACTATAAATACTAATGCACTAGTGATAGTATTGTCAACCATTATACAAAACAAATTGGAATTATGAGATAAATGTCACTTAAGTATTTATAACCCTTGACTTAACTTTTCTGGACCAGGGCATGAACATCAAGGAGATCAAAGACATAGATAAATGTCACATATATGTAATATATATGTGTATATACATGTGTATGTATGTATGTATGTATGTATATACTGAAAGCCACATAGCATGGCATTTTAAGGTAGTAAAAACCTGAAGAGAAAGTAAGTACCTAACTATTAAGGAATAGGCTGGTCAAACTATGGTAATATGAATATAATCAAATATTACTGTGCTATAAGAAACAAAGCATATGGTAATTCAGAGAAACATGGGATGGCTTGGATGAATTAAAGCAAAATGGAGAAAGCTGAACCAGTAAAGTGATATGTACAATGACTGATAATTTAAATAAAAATAATAAATGTAGGGAGGATTATGTGGTAAGAATACTAAAGAAAGACCAGCAATTTTGTTGCTGGTGGGTATGTATGTACAATAAATGCAAGCATTGATAAGAAAATGTCTGCAAGGCCAAGGCTGAGAACCTATTATTTCACTTTGTCTTCTGTTCCTAAACCAGATTGATTTACATGCCAGCCAGTATGGGGACTAATGGTACCTTTTTATCATCACAGTAGTCAGTCAATCAGTCTGCAAGTTTTCTATTAGGGATTTACTCTGTTCCAGGTGCTGTGCTAGCATTGAGGATACAAAGAAAGGTGAAAATATCCCTTACTCTCCAGGAGCTCACATCCTAATTGGGGAGACAATACACAAATAAATGTATCAACAAGGCCTATTTAAGATAAATAAGAGGTAATTTCAGAGGGAAGGCACTGGCATGAAGGGGGACCCAAAAAGGCTTCTTGCAGAAAGAAGGATGTGAACTGAGGTTTGAAGAAATGAGGGAAACTGAGAAACATAAATGAAGAGGGAGAACATTCCAGATATGGGGGCTTGCCAATGAAAAAGGACAAAGTGAGGAGATGTAGTATCATAGGTAAGGAACAGAAAGGAGGTCAGAAAAGTTGGATCACAGAGTATGTGGAAAGTAATGAAGCATAAGAAGACTTGGAAGATGGGAGAGGTCACACTATTAAGGACATTAAAGGACCAGAGGATTTTATATTTGCTTCTAGAGGTAATAGAGAGCCACTAGAAATGGGTGAGTTGGCAGATAGTTCTGGAGAAAATGTGTATGATGTGGTCAGACCCGAAGATAGGTCTGGAGTGGCGAGAGATTTGAGATGTAGGAAGACCAACCAGAAGCCTATTTCAATTGTTCAAACATGAGATAATGAGGGCCTGCATCAGGGGATGACAGTGTCAGAGGAGAGATGGGGGCATATATACAAGAGATGTACTAGGGTAGAACTGATAGAATTTTTGCAACAATTTGAATATAGAGGAAGAGAGAGAGTGAAGAGTCAAGGATGGCATCTAGATCATGAACCTGAGAGGCAAGGAGGATAGTGGTACTCTGCGGCAATAATAGGTAGGTTTGGAAAAGAGGAAGGTCTGGGAGGAAAGATAAGCCCAGTTTTGGATAAGAACTTAAAATGTTTATGGGAGCCCGTAGTGAAAATGAGGAGCTAGGTGGTGCAATGGATAGAGCACTGGCCCCGATGTCAGGAGGACCTGAGTCTTAATCCCACCTAAGACCCTGGGCAAGTCACTTAACCCTGTTTGTCTCAGTTGCTCATCTATAAAATGAGTTGGAGAAGGAAATGACAAAACCATTCCAATATCGTTGCCAAAAAACCCCCAAATGTGGCTCCAGCGAGTTAGACAGAAATGATTCAATAACCAAAAAAAGTGGAGTGAAACTGAGATTATTTATGTTTATTATGTTTATATTTATTTATTATTTACTAGAAGAGGATTGGCCAATGAACTCACATCTTCTGAACCTGCACAACATGCTCAGCTAATACAGTTCCCAACATTGCTGTTTCTTTGCAGGTTTTTTGAGCTGGAAGTCCCTGAAATGTTCAATGTCTTCTTAACGTAAGACACTTCTTAATGTAAGACATGGGTTAAGGAGGAATAGAAGGGAAGGCATCAGAGTGATATGAGATCAGGAAAAAGGGAGAGGAAGGAACACTCAGCTGTTGATCTCAATTTTTTTTTTTTAGTAAAATATGAGGCAAGGTTCTCATCTAAGAAGGTTGGGGAAAGGGGAACCCCAGGAAGTTTGAGGAGGGAAGAAAAGATCAAAGATATCTAGGAAAGTTGGTGATGGTATAAAAGATGTAAAATGATTGCAATTATCACTACAGTAAATACCCATTTAAGATTATGTAACAAAAATTTGTAGTAGACCCAGGCAGCACAGTTTTGTGATATCCATCAGCTTTGTTCAGCTCACATGACTAGATGTGAAGATAGTTGATAGTGGGAGTAATCTAGACCTGTAGTTTGTCATAAAATGATCAGTGTTAGGTTAAGGAGGCAGAGATTTTGAGAATAGAGGTAGAGCAGAGGATCAAGATGGGAAAGGAAGACAATACAGCCTGTGTGTCAATAACCTGGGGGAGAAATGAGAGGTTGAAGGGTTGTGAATCACAGTTAAAGATGAAAAATAGAATTGGGAAATAGGCAAAGGGAAAGATAAAATGTGATTGTACGGTAATTGTGGGTGATCAAGAATATCATCTATGTCAGCCGAGGGAGATTAAGGAATTGGCCTTGAAAAATGAATAAATTGAGGAAGTGGGAGGCTAAGGTGTTTACTGGAGTATGCTGTTAATGGATAGTGAGCAGAAGGACTGGGTCCAGCATGACGTCATGTACTTGTGTGGAGGTGTAGAAGACCAGAGTGTGAATCAGGAGTGAAGAGTGAAACTGAGAATTTTAGAAAATAAAATTATTTATATGTCAAGGGAAGGGGAGGAGAAGGACTAGCCAATGAGCCTACACTTTCAGGAACTGCACAACATCATCAACTGATACAATGCCCAACACTGCTTTTTCTTTGCAAGTTTTTTGAGGTGGGGCTCCTGAAATGGAATAAGGGGACATAGACTGATGATCAATTATTTGCCAGGTGTGAAGAGAAATTTTGTTTTTAAAACCAAATCAGACAGCTCACTTGGGCTAGGCAATCTGAACGAGGACAGTAGAGGATCCAGTAAAAAACCAGACAATCCTAGTCTGAGAGCTTCTGTTGAATGCTTGATTTGATGGAGTTATCATGGTTTTAGGCTACATAGAATAAATGAGATTTAACCTTCACTTGAAAGGGAGAGGTTTAATAGCCACTGCACTCAAGTAAATGGGGCAGCTAGGTGGTGCAGTTGATAGAGCACCAGTGCAGGAGTCATGAGGATTTGAGTTCAAATCTCACTTCAGACACTTGACACTCGCTAGTTGTGTGACCTTGGGCAAGTCACTTAACCCCAATTGCCTCATCCTGGGTCATCTCCAGTCATCTTGATGAATATCTGGTCCCTGATTCAGATGGCTCTGGAGGAGAAGTTAGGCTGGTGACCTGCATAGCCCTCCCTCACTCAAAAACAAAGTCAAGTGCAAGTCATGTCATCATTTCTCTGATGTCGTGGTCTTCTTCGACAACAAAGGATGAACACACACCCAAATAAATGGTAGCAGAGAGCAAAAGATAACCCAAAGATCTAAATAACCAGAGACCAAAAACTGATGACCAAGAATAATTCGGCAAACGCAATCACTAGAGACTGTTAAGGAAGCCCAACAGGGATATAATGCTCAATGAAAAACAAAGATATGACTGGAAGATTGCCAACACTCAGCAGAAAGTGGAGGGAACAATAAAAGTTAGCACAATAATATCATCAGAGGTCATTTTTAACTCTACAGCATTAAAGATAATAGAGTTTAAACAGCCACATGTTTCCCAGATCAAAGTGTTTTCCTGCATGCTTATATTCCTCCATTGGTAGTATAAAAATGTGATAAAAAAGGTATGAAAGGATGGTTTTTTGCCATTAAATTTACTATAATGTACATATTCCTCCATAGGTCATCTAGCATTTGTCATTTTCCTTTGTTTTGTTTTTTTGTTTGTTTGTTGTTGGCTAACCTTGCCAATCTGATGGGTGTGAGGTAGAACCTCAGAATTGCTTTAATTTGCATTTCTCTAATTTTTAGTGATTTGGAACATTTTTTTTTCTATTTTCTGGAATGTTTTGACTGTTGATATCTTGTTTCTTTGAAAACTGTCTATTGTGATAATTTGACCATTTATCAATTGGGGAATGACTCTTGTTATTTTAAAATAAAATTAAATTAGTTCCTTGTGTATCTTAGGAATGATACCTATAATGATACCTCTATGTAAAGATTCCTTCTGACCTCAGTATTTCCTTTCTAACCTAAGTTGCATTATTTTATTTGTGCAAATTTTTTTAAAAAAGTTATCTCATAAAAGCTACCTTTTCCTCTTCTGTTGACACTCTCTTCCCTTTCTTTGTTTAATGCTCTAATTTTAAAGCCAGTAGCAAATACAATTACTATTTTGCAATATAGCTTAAAATATGGTGATGTTAGATTCCTTTCCTTTCCAGTTTTTCCTTATTTTCTGTGAGATAGTTGACCTTTTGTTTCTCTGAATGAGTGTTATAATCATTTTTCCCCCATTTATAACTCTATAAAATAAAAGTTTGGAAGTTTGTTAGATATGCAGTTGAATGAGTAAATTAATTTAGGTAATATTGCTTTTCTTTTAAATTGATTTGGCCTGCCCATGAGCAATTCAATATTTATTTCTTTTTTTTTGTCTTAGGCCTTGTTATTTCTATAAAGAGTGGTTTGTAGTTGTATTCATAACAATTTTTTGGTGTATCTTGATAGATTGTTGTTGAGTCACATCCAACACTTCATGTCCCTGTGGACCAGGGACATTGCATGCCAATACTGTCCATGGGGTTTTTTTTGGCAAAGATGCTGGAGTGGTTTGCCATTTCCTTCTCCAATGTATTAAGGCAAACAGAGGTTAAGTGACTTGGCCAGGGTCATACAGTTAGTAAGTGTCTGGAGCCAAATTTGAACTCAGAGCTTCTTGACTTTAGACCCAACATTCAATTCACTGAGCCACCAAGCTGTCTCCTTCTTAGCAGCTAAACTCCCTCATTTTATATATTTGGTAGTTTTTTTTTTAATTGAAATTTTTCTCTCTACTTCTTCCTGGTTTTGTTAAAATAG
Source organism: Potorous gilbertii (assembly GCA_028658325.1). Taxonomy (NCBI): domain Eukaryota; kingdom Metazoa; phylum Chordata; class Mammalia; order Diprotodontia; family Potoroidae; genus Potorous; species Potorous gilbertii. Next base: position 72,447 of record JAQQSK010002834.1, on the reverse strand, counting down.
GGAAATACTGATGATTTGGGTGGATTTGTTTTATATCCTTAAACTTTGTCTGAAAAAGTAATGTTTTTGTTTTCTCTTTCCTTATTACTTCAATTTCTGCTCATTGTCTTTTTACTATAACTAACATTTTTAGAAATATTTTAAATAGTATTGGTAATAATGGACAATATTGATTTGCTCCTAGTCTTATTTGAAAGGTCAGATGACCCAAGCCTGTTGGAGACTAGGAATGACCACAAGATTAGCAGAGCAATGTCTAGCAGTGATCCCATGAGACCAGCAAAGAACAGAAACTACAGCCACACACATAATCCATTCTACCAAGGTCTAGTCTAGAGGCAGCTAGATCATGTAATTAATTGATAGAAAGCCAAATCTGAAGTCAGGAAGACCTGAGTTCAAGTCCAACCTCAGACACTTACTAGTGGTGTCACATAACTAGAAGTAATTAACTTACGAATAGTGTCACTGTTAAGTCACTTAACATCTGTCTACCTCAATTTATTCATCTGTAAAATAAAATTAACAATGGCCCTACTTCACTGGGTTGTTGTGAGGATGAAATGAAATAATATTTTTAAAGTACTTAGCGCAGAGCCTGGAACATAGTGGACACCATATAAATACTTGTCCATTTCTCTTTTTCTTTCCTTTTCCCTTTCCCTTTCCATTGCCTAAAGGCCAGGCATTAGTTTAGCATTAAAGATTCTCCATAATCTAGATCCAATCTGCCCATCTGGCCTAATCTCCTAGTGCCCTTTTTTTCATTTCAGTACCTCATTCAGATTGGTCTACTGATCTATGTTCCTTAAGTATACCCACTGACTTTCTGCCCTTCAACCAACTTTTTCTGTACCCTATTCCCAATGCCTGGAATGTCCTCTCCCAATTGATATGTTTAAATCTTATTACTCATTATGGCATTGTGGAAAAAGTAGCAGACTGGAATCAGATAACACATGTTCAAGACCAGTCTCCAAAACTTACTATATGATTAAAGTCCCATAAGCCCTCTGAGCCTTAGGATCCTCTTCTAGACAATGAGGAGAGTTGTGCTAGAGAGACTTCAAGGTCCCAACTCCACTATCCTGATACAGATCAAATGCTCTCCTTCCACAAAGCCTCTGGGGATTTCTGAAAAGCCCTCCAGTGAAATCTCACATTGTTTTGTAATTCTAATGTAGTTTTGTTCTCAAGTAGTTACTTTTTACTTGTCTTTATCCTCCACTTCAACACATACACATAGACTAGACTAGAAATGTTTTGAGGGCAGAGATGAGGGTATTCATTTTTGTATTTCCTTTGTAGTTTAACAGAGATCCTTTCAGTAGCATGATGTTTCTTTAATTGAATTGGATTAAACTAAACAGCCTAAATCTCTCTTGTCAATGATGTAAACAAATGCATAATTCACCAGGGAGAACCATACTTAAGGGATCACTGAAATGAACTTTTTTTTGTAAAGCATACCTTGTTCTCAACCTTCTCTGCCCTCTTCCAATTTACCTGTTATGTAAAACCAGGGTGCACCTATGTCTTATAAATATGATCAATTTTTTAAATCTGAAGGATAAACATCCCCAGAGGTGGCCACATTCCAGAGGCAGCCAACAGAAAGCCTACTGTGCCGGGTTGGTAAAGCAATTTGTGGCATCTGTAAAACATTCTGGGATCCTTCTGGGTGAAATGTGCTCTATGAATTATAAGACCATCATCATTAGCAATTGGCAAAAGCCCCCTCTGGTTTCTCCTGGATGGCTAGAGTATTATTTTGTGTATGTGGATAGTTCAACTGACCTCATTTGACAGAAGGTAAGTATTGTTTAAAGGGGACCCATTTTGTTGGTTCTTTGGGCCCTCATTTTGATTAAGGAGGACCTGGCACACCCTAGAATGAAAGGATGGCATTCCTCCCCTAGCCAAATTATGACTATTCATAGGATAGTGTTTCAAGGACATGAGGAGAGGGGAAAAAGTAAAATCAAAAGTTAACAGGGAAATTCGAAGTACTTAAATCAGCTTCAACTTTTAGCTACATCTATCCATGCATTCTTGCCTATGTATCTAAATAAATCAAGGTTGATCCAAGAATGAAGCTTCTATATATATATTAGTAGCATATTACATTTGTACAATGCTTTGTAGTTTACAAAGCACCTTTATGTGCAATATTATGTATTATATGCACTAGTTGATCCTCATGTATACCTGCTGAAGTACACAGATCCATTGTTAGTATGACCATTTAATAGAGGAGGAAACAGGGTCAGTGAGTACAAGTGACTTTGGACAACTAGTAAGTACCATAGCTAGGACTAGAATCCAGGTCTTCTGAATTGTAATCTAAGGTATTTTCTACAACATATTGATTTGCATGCACTCTAGTTTTGCAATGTTATCATTGTTAGTTTGGTCCAGACTTGTGGTTTTACTACTGTTGGAAACTCCCAGTATGGAAATGCCCTTTGTCAATGCAGGTTGACAACTTATCTGCAAATTATAGTATCAAAGAATTGTCCAGAGCATTGAGTTTTTAAGAACTTTGTCCAAGATCAAACAACTAGTTTATGTCATATTACTACTAATAATAATTTTTGAATTACTAAAATAATACAAATACTTGAACTGGAACCAAGAATATCTGAATTCAGATCTGGCCTCAAACATAATAGTTGTGTGATCCCGTTCAAGTTCACTTCACTTTTGTGTGCCTCCGTTTTCTCATCTGTAAAATGGGAATATTAGAACCTACCTTCCAGGGCTGATGTGAAGATAAAATGAGATAATATTTATACTTTGCAAACGTTAAAGTATTATATAAATGTTCTCTATTATTATAACTGGAATTTATAAAGTATTTCATGGTTTACAAAATACTGAATATACAATGTATACATAGACATACATGCATATATATGTATGTATGTGTACAGTGCGTATATGTGTGTGTATATAGCAACAATAACAGTTTGCAGTATTATCTCACTCCACTTTGTATCTGTTGTTCTGCCTGGTCTCAATTCCACGAAACAAGATATCCCTCTAAGGATAAGCTCATAGCTTCTAATCTTACCACCGTGAAGCTAACTGAAGACTTACTGACACAACCTCACTCAGCCTCCTTTTCCCTCTGATTGGAGGGTTGAAGGGCAGAGCATCAAATTCCTCCTAATGCCTTCCTTTATAGGGGGTAGATACTGAACTCAGCTCACCCCACTTCACATCTGCTGCTGTGCCTGATAGCATCTGTAGAAGATGTCCTTTCTGGACAGGTACCCCCTGGTATTGCCCTACCTTTCCTGCCCCCTTTTGTGTGCTGTCTTCTCTTTTAGATTGTAAGCTCCTTGAAGGTAGGGACTTCCTTTTAATTAATTGTGTCTCCAACACTCAGCATAGGGTCTGGCAACATAGCAGGTACTTAATAAATGGTTATTGTATTGGATATATTATATATGCATATATCATACACATATCTTCATATATTATCTTGAAAACAATTCCGTGAAGCAGGGAATACAAGTTTTTTGGTTTGTTTTGTTCTTTTTTTTTTTTAGAGATAAGAAAACTGAAGTTTGTGGAAGTTAAGTGACTTCCCTAAGGTCATACAGCTAGCAAGTTACAGAGCTCAAATCTTCTGATTTAAGTTCTTGAGCTCCTTTGCATATGACACAACTGCACTGCGTAGTCTATTCAGCCATCACAAATTAATCATTCAGCAAAAAATAGTATTATGTCATTTACATAATAACAAATTTAGAGTGATTTTATTTCTTTATAAATAATATTGGTAAATCATTTGAGTAACAGGACTGTGAAATAGTAGTAAAGTGAGTTATTGAAAGTGGAAGAGGTTTCCTTTGGTCTCACTTGTTCCCCTAATTCACTGCCTCCACCTTTCCTCCCCTGTGTTCATTAATAGCTGCTCAACACACAGTACTTTGTCCTGCCTTCTCACTAGATGTGGGGCTAACAGCAACAGTAATGGATACAACGGGACCTTTACTGATACTCTGGATTTTTTACTTCCTTCTAAGCAATGTCGTTAAAGGTCATTTCCATATAAACGCTGATTGAGGTCGGGGAGGAGAAAGAAAAATACCCATAGCCTTAAAAATTCAACCTTGTCCAAGGAAAGATTCAGTGGATCAAGTCACTGGTCACTTTTCACATTGGTACCCAAACTGGGGCTACTGTTCAAAAGAATAAATGTCAATAAATGCCAGCACATTTCTTTCATGTCAAGAGCAGCTCTTGGATTTGGTCTGTCTTAGGTCCAAAGAACCAGAGCTCAAGAAACATCAGCTGGGCTGGCACAGTCCTGATTTCTTTCATATCCCCCTTGTCAACAGTTTGAAAGTGAGATGGCTAATTTTGTGCCTGACAAGAAAGGATGGATCATTTTCTCAGATGCTGCTATCAGCAGAGTCAGTGCTGGTACACTCTCGGAGGGAGTCCCTGAACTACAGGTTACTGGCATGCAGACAAACACTCACTGACAGCCATTTGTGACCAACTATGAAACACCATCTGCTGTCGATGGGGGAAGGAACGTCTCCAGCAAGTGATACCACTGTGCAGAATGATTTTTCTGTGTTGACACTCAGCAGTCTTTAGATAGCCCTAAAGGAGGAGTCGATTTTGTGTTCCTAGATAGTATGTACAGTGCCTGGGCGTGCGTATGTGTGTGTATGTGTGTGTGTGTGTTGTATGTTGATGGTCTAGAAGTGAAGAGCCCATGCTCTCTTTGCATAAGAATATGCTATAGTTGAAACATTAGACCAAGCAGTATGATACATGGGAAGCAAATGCAGCCTGAAATTGAACAAAGTTCTTTTAAAGACTTGAGCCAAATTATATAAGCCAGTGTGTGGACCTTGTGAGAGAGGAGACCTAAGGGACAACACTGGCTTTGCACCTTGCATAGTTGTGTAAGGTTTGAAATCTTATCTTTGAACCTGAATCTCCAGACTTGCCATCCTCAGTCAAGAGGGCTTCTGCCAATCAATTCAAGGTCCATAGTGGTCCAGCCTCTATGTGACACTTTCTGTCAGAGATGATGTGAGTATTACCTAAGAACAAGAATGACTTCAAATTAGGAGCAAAGTTTTCAGGCTGGATAAAGGGCACTCTAGACTATTGGAAGAAAGAATCTTTTCTTCCCTTTCTTCTTATTAACTTAAATAAGGCACGAAGCCAAAGGCATATGCCGACTCTTCCCTCTCTGGTCGGAAGATACGGTTTTCATTTTTAGGAGTCTTATTAGTCCTGTGTCTCATGATTAAATAATGAGAGTTGGACTTAAAGTATCTGAAGTTCAGCTGATCTTGCATTTATTCTTATGGGCCCCGGCAGCTCGTAAAACAAAATGTTTTGAAGCCAAGTGTACAAGAAGGAAGAAGGGAGGGAATAAAAAAGGGAAATTAGGAAAGATAAGGAAAGAGGGAAGAAAAGGAAGGAGATAAGAGAAGGAAAGGAAGAGAAAAGAGAGAGGAGGAGGGAAGGAAGGGAGGAAGGAAAGGAAAGAAGAATTAAGGGAAGAAAGAAGGCAGAGAAAAGAGGAGAACAGAGGATGACAAAGAAGGGGAGGAGGGAAGAGAAAGGGAAGGAGGAATTAAGGGAAGGAGGAAGGCAGACAGAAGAGGAGAAGAGGGGAGAGGAGAGAGGAGGAGAGGAGGGAAAGGATGGATTAAGGAGAGGAGGAAGGCAGAGAGGAGAAAAAGGAATGGGAGAGGGTGGGAGAGAAGAGGAAGGAAAAGAAGGGAGGGAAGGAGCAGGAGAGGAGAGAGCAAAAAGAGGCGAAGAAGGAGAGGGAAAAGAAAAGAAGAGGAGAGATGAGAAAGGAGAGAAGAGGGGAGGAATAGGAAGGAGAGGGGAGAGGAGTGTAGGAGAGAGCACTAAAAAGAGAAAGAATAAATATTGAGATTATAATCTCTTTGTGGTACCAAGATAGAAAATTGGTAGAGTCTGAGATGTCCCCCCTCTGAATGAATGAAGAGCCCCTGTGTTGTGAAGACCAGTTCCACACTGATGTTATTGCTTCATTCCTTAAAGATTCTAGCTAGGACGAGCACATAAGAAACATTTTAGCCTGGTGGCTTCCCTGGGATAGTTTCAGTCACTTTCTGAAGGAAAATGGATGGACTCCATTGCCTTTGGATCTCCCATGACAGAAGTGGGTTGCACAAGCTGAAATGTAATAAACTCAAGTGACCTATGATAATGATGAATCCGTAACATCATTGCAATCTGTGCTGAGGCAGGAGGAGTTGTTGGGGGTAGCGGCTCAGTCCCTTTATGAGTCACATTACACGAGGGAGCTTCTGTGACCTGCCCATGGGAACATAACAAACCAGTGACATGGGAGTCGGGGGGGAGGTGGAGCACAAGGGGACTGGGAGGAAGTGCCTTATGATTTAAATATGCTTTCACTTATGGCTGTGCAATATGAAAAAGAAATCTAAACATTTGTCTGTAGAATCAGGTGATGATTGGCCCTCTGCTGTCTCAAGGGGGGCAGGAAAATGGTCCGTGCACCTGCCACCTAATTCAGTTTAAAACCTGACACATTTACCAAGAGTGGGCTGGCATAATGAAGTTCATTCAGCCTGTCAGTGGAGTCAATAACTTATCCGCAACTGCTTTTGTTTCAGGGGCGGCAGTGCCTCTGATCAGGCTGAGGTGCTTATTCAAGTAAAATTTATTTTCAATTGCTGCCTATAATGCAACTGGCACAAGCCTGCCTTTGACTGAAGCTTTTGCTCAAGGCTAAACTATTGTTAAAGTTGGTGTCCATTGTCTGGGGGCTTTGATCTGTCAAAGCAGCTTAACAAGCTGGTTAAAAACTGTTTCAGATAACAGGTGTGTCCTTTGAGGACACAGGGACATTTTTCAGTCCCTTTAAAAGATTGGTTCAGGGTCTGACTAAAATTTACATGCTGGTTGGTGGTGATAGATGTAAAGCACTTTAAAAACAAGAAACAGAGATTTAATGTCTTTACTTCCTTGCCTATGTGCAAGCATCCCCTTTTAAAAGTCAGAGATTTAAGAGGTCTGCTTTTTGTTTTGTTTTGTTTTGCTTTGTGTTTTTTTCTCCTGAAACCAATCAAGTGTAAAATTATTTGTATGCAGATTTGCAGGAGATTTGAGTCAATGTTAAATGCTTGCCAGAGGTATGGCCATAGTCTCTCTGGCAATTCTGCACCAGCTTGAGGACTGATGCAAACCCTTTTACCAATGATCATACATTCATCTGCGTACTCAGTCCAAAGCCAAGGTCTTGTAAATTCCTGAAAGGGCAAGACTACAGAAAATGACTTTAGTCAAAAATGCCAGGGTGGCAGGGGAAGATTCATTTCCTAAACCATCTTCCCAGATGAACTGGATAGCCATAAGAAATCTTCATAGACCTGATGGATGAGTTGAGCATCCTTGAATTCATTCACTTCAGTGACATTCTGATTTTAATCCATTTACCCCCAAACTCCTCTATTAGTAGTCAACTCAAGCAGTTGATTTCCAAAAACCCGCTTCTTTTGGTTCTGGGTGAGGACCCAGTAATAAAATTAGATTCCTGAGGCCTCACTTTTGCTTAATTCATCTACTCTGTGTGTTCATTAAACGTAGAAAAAAGAATAGATCTGTATGTATCCTCCAGTTTTTATCTTCAGACCTGGGACACATTTTTCCAGCATCCTATTCTTAATTATTAGAAAGATTTTGAGTATCTCAGATGAAAAGAAAAAGCAAAGATTAGAGTAATTTGTTTATTTTAAAAATCCTATCAGGACTGTAAAAAAAAAAGACAAAAAAATTCAGAAGGGAAGGAAAATAAACAACACAATTTTATTACTATTGTTAATTTTTTATTATGTTAATTATTAAATTATTAAATTTAGTATATGCTTTCTAAAAAGCTGCAACAAAAGTTTATACCTTTCTACACAATCTGTTTTTGTACCTTGTACATTGTTTTTGTATGTACAGATGTTGTTAAATTAGTGATTTAATAAATACATTTAAAGTTCTGTCTTGAAAGAGAAAAATAGAGAAATAGAATACAGGATTTCTGGCTGGTTTGTTTTTTATCTCCCTAAGATAGTCACATCTAGATGAAGCTAAGAAAAAACTAGAGATATTTCCTAAATAGGAATAAAACTGGATAATTTTCTGCCAGACTCTAGATTCCCTGGGAAGGAAAGTAGGGAATCACACAACATACTGTGTGACACAGGCACATTTATTATATATACTTAGCAACATGTGGAGAGAGGGAATCTGGCTACAGATCCTAGAAACTTGGGTGATGTGCTTTCTGGATTCAGTTATACTCCAGCTACCCATCACTGGTTGGGGAAGTGAACCCAGTCTCAAGGGGAAAGAGTAATCCACTCAGCTAAATGCTGACTTTCTTCTTTCATAACCCTGGAATAACTGACTTCCATATGAGATAATAGACTGGGTATCCCCTGTGGCAAGCGCCTTAAAATACATATACTATCTTAAATTAAGATCATTCCAGAATGATCAACCATATGCCAATGCATATGACAGACACAAATCATTCTAAAATAAGGTGGGGGAGGGGGGCATTATACTGGGTGATCCTCAATGAACAGCAACCCTGACCAGCCTTGTTTTAAGATGTTTTTACTCTAAAAAAAGTATTTTAAAGCAAAATACAGAGATAGTTTTTTTTAATCGCTTTTTTCCGCTTTTAAAAATGGAGTCAAAAAGAGAGGCTAAGAACATTATATTGTGGACTTAATGGCATCTAAGAGGCATCTTACCTATATACTTCTCTCTCAAGAACAAAACTTCTATTTAATGCAAAATTCCTATTATACATGAAATCTGACATAAGATAAACTTCAAATCTGAAGTAACTCAATTTGCTTAGAAGGATTTCCCTTCTATCCTCAATTCAATGCAACAAGCATTCATTAAGTGCCTACTATGTGCAAGAAATAATTTAATATAAAGTCATGGTGACACTATGATGGATACCAACACAAACCCTTACCTCAACAAATTTATTATCTAATGTAAGTGTCAGTGGGGGTGGGAGGAAGGAAAGAGCACACAAATTATTCTAAAGGAAAATATGACAAGTGCAAGAGAACAGTCCAGACACAATGCTCTGGGAAATTTAAGGAGAGAGAAATTACTTTGAGGAGGGGGACAGGAAAGAACTGAGGGGAAGTGGGAAGACTTAATGGAAGAGGATACCATCTTGGAAAGACTTCAACAGAAAATGATCCAGGAGGAAATTCATTCTAGGAGGAAAGGATACCACAATCAAAGACCGAAGTCTGGAGATGGCAGAGAACATGAATGGGGTTAAAGAGAATAATCAAGTTTACCCATCATGTAGCACGTGTAAAGGAATTTATCAAGTAGTACTGAAAAGATAAGGAAGAGTCAGATTATGAATGAACTTTCATGCTAGGATCAGGGTCCTTTTTCAGATATGGTGATTGCACATGAGCCAATAAAGAGGATAGCATTTTAAATATGTGATGATTAATTATTCAGTCTTACATAATATTCTGTACTTTGATTATGCTCTTAGCACACTCTTTTTTTGTCATGTAGTTATTTTCTTATTTTCCCTGTTTTTCCTATTAGATGGTAAGCTCCAAGGGCAGGGACTATGCATTCATTATCTTCCGTGGGCCCTCATATAGTACTCCGCATATGGTAGCTGTTTATGCATTTTTGCTTAATGAATGAATAAAAGCATTTGTAGTCTCTCAAATTTATAGTCACAGAAAAAATAAACAAAATGAAACTCACCAAAAAGTCTCAAATCCTGAAAGATTTAATATAAAAGAACCTTGGTAGTACTATAAATATTCCATCTCATAGTATCTAAGAATAAAAGAATATGATTGTATATTTATTTGAAAGATCTTTTACCCTATATATTTCAAAGACCTAGTCTTTAAGCCCTATTTACAAATGGCCAAAATAGTCCTAGTCAATACACCAAGGAGAAATGCTCTCCTTATAATTACAAATAGTTTGCCATTTGTGTAAACTATCCAAAAGAAGTCATTTCTCTTTTTTTTTAATAATGCATAATACACTCAAGTTAGGTGCATTTGGAATGAGCTCCTCAACACTTATAAGTAATTACCCAGACATTGTGATTATGGAAACAAAACAATCCTTCATGGCATTCCTTATATCTTAAAAGATGAGACTTTCAAAAAACATATTTGTAACCCTCTCTTTTCTTTTCATATTTTCATAATACTTTAATTTCTCATGTGGTTAGACTGCCATTCTGGATATTATCAGGTTTTTTTTCTTCAGAAACTCATCTTCCCGAAAGATCATGTCAACTATGAAACTCACACCCCCTGGGACCTTAGGAAATATCAATTCCATTCTCATTTTACAGATGAGGAAATGTAGGTTTCCAGGTAATTACTTTCCTAGGCCATTTAAGCAGTTAGTGATAGTCAACATCTGAAGCCAGGTCCTCCAACAAAATCTCGACCTTTTTCTTCTCAATCATGTTGAGATAAGACGGCTAAATTCTTATAGGGAATTGTCTTTAAGACTGGCCTGAATTCAGTTGAGAATTATATGTTAATATGGCATTTAGAAACTATGAAGAGATTTTTTTCAATATTTTTCTTCCTTTTTTCTTCAAATTTATTAATTTTTTGTTTTCAGTTTTCAACTGAAGTATATGGTAGTTAACACAGAGTTAGGGTGCATGATTACATTAAACTTATGTTGCCAGGGAGCAGGATTTTTTGGGTGTTCCTCTCTTTAGGATAACTATTCCTTGCTGTTAGATTCAGGGCACATTGGGGAAAGATAATTTGTTGTTCATAAGCATATTAGCATTCCATGAGTTCCAAATTTTTTCCCCTTCCTCTCTCCTCCCTTCACAAGAAGGTATGCAATCTCATATGGGTTCTACACACACATTCACATTAGTCTAAGATGACATTTTTTAATGAAATGTGCTATGTCGAAAAGGATTAACTCTCTCTACCTCCTTTATGTTTTCTCATTCTTATAAATATGAATACAATTTAAAATGACATTCAAATTCTTGTAATTAATACAAAAAAAGACAATAAGACCTCCCCGGTAAATAATAAACTGAAACTGAACTGAATTACAGAGAGGATAAGCTCCTGTATGGTTCTCCCTGGTACCCCTTGTCCTCAACCCCCATCCAACAATCAGAACTACTGTTTCATATATTTACTAGCTATGTGACTTTGGGCAAATCACCTATTTTTTTTTTTTGGACTTTAGTTTCCTTGTAAAATGAAGAGAGTTGCTTTGTTCTGGGAACTGCATTGGTAGAATCTTTTTCTGGTCTGATGCTTTGTGCTTATAGCTCTTAGAATATTAAAGCTAGAAGTAATCTCAGAGACCATCTAGTCGAAGATTCTCGTTTTACAGATGAGGAAACTGAGGTGCACAGCTTTTAAGTAACTTATTGGACAGAAAGTTCCCAAGAGTTTTATCTGAAAGAAAATGTCCATGCTTCATGAGTAGAATGTATCTCCAGGAAGAAAATGAAACAAGTTTTTGGGGAATTTTTCTTTCTGGCTTAATGACTTCATTTCTACGACTTTTCTAGTATACAGTAGTTAACACAGAATTAGGATGCATGATTACATTACACTTATGTAGGCAAGGAGCAGGATTATCTAGGTGTTCCTCTCTTTAGGATAACTATTCTTTGTTGTTAGATTCAGGGCACATTGGGGAAAGATAATCTGTTGTTCATAAGCTTATTAGCATTATTTAATACCTGTGTATTCAAAAACCTCCTTTAATACTTCTCTCTCTACAATTCATGCAAACAGGAATAAGAGCTGAATTTTTTTTCCTACATCATTTGTCCTAATGTCAGTGGATTCCTTTCATTACCTAGATTGAATCAGTATCCAACAGGCTATTTGATTTATTGATGATGTAATTAACAATAATACAAATAACAACTTGCAATATTTTATCTGTGAGAAAAATAATCACTAAAGCTATGTCTTATGACCATTTTAACAACTAATGATTTTATTTTACTTCTGAAAACCTAGCTCTAACCATTTAGTCCATTCAAGGTCCTAAGAAGAATAATTTCTTAAGAATTTTTCTTAATAAGAAAAACGGTTAAAATAGTCTTGTTAGAAAAGATTTCTCCATTTTCTTTTGCTCTGTCCTCCCCAATTCTCTCAAATCATCACAGGAAAACAATCTCTCCTTAGACTCCTTCCTTGTAGAACTCAACTTAGATTCTTTCTTCAAAATGTGGTATTTGACAGTTGTCCCAAGAAAGAAGTGTTTCCTTGTATTCTTTCTCTTTTTCTTCTCCACGATTTTCCTCAAAGTATCTTTTAACTTGTTTTTCTTAGATTCTCAAAAAATGCCAACCTCACCTGACAAATCCTAAACATACCATCTGGTTCTCAAAGCTATAATAGGAGAGATTTTTGAAGTAGATGTCCAAAAACAAAATTAATGCAGCTAGAATAAGAAAGCTATGGATTGTCGGAAAATATTTTGATAAAATACCTCTGATAAAAACGCAGAATCAAAAGCCTCTAGAGAATCAAAACAAATCTTTAAAACTAAAAGGCATTCCTTAACAGATTAGTGATAAAAGAATATGAAATAATATTTCCCCCAAGAATACAAATTATCAACAATCACATAAATGTTTCAACTTATTAATGAAAGAAATGAAAATTTAAAGCACTCTGAGGTATCACCCCATATGTGTCAGACTAGCAATGATGGAAAAAGTCAGTGCTGATAAGATTGGATAAGACTGTGGTAAGACAGTCAGACTCATTGACTGGCAAAAAATTGACACAATGCTTCTGCAAAAAAATTTGAAATTATGTAATAAAATGAACTAAACCATTTATGCTCTTTAATCCTTTGATCCCACTAATGCATTCATATTCCAAAGGTGATAAAGACAAAGAGACTTGTCATATATGTGCCAAAAAGCTGAAAAAATTGTATACTCCATTATTGGAGAACAGTTGGACAAACTGTGGTGAATTAAGGCAGTGGAATAGTGTTGTGCTATATGAATATGGCGTTGAGAAGAACATGAATGAGTTATTAAAAGAGAGGCAGATTTGTATGAACTGATGCAGAGTGAAGAAAGCAGAACCGAGAGAATAACGTATATGATTGATACAACAAAATAAATTAAAACAACTTTAAAGGCTGGAAAAATTCTAAAATACAAACTTAGTAGCAGTTTACTTAAGTTAGAGTATATGTTTGTATTCCTATTAACCAACTACAAAAATGGAATTGTATTCGTGCTGTCAGTTGTAATCATCACATTAGGCAGTTTTATTATGGTAATGTATATTAGATTTGGTTTATTGGGAAATAGTGTGTTGAAATGAAATGTGTTTAGAAAGAAGCAGAAACAAAGAAGGTTGGACAGAGGGTGATCCAGCAGTGGAAGGACTCTGTGTCCATCTCTCTCTCCCTCAGTACCTCCTTCTCTCTCTCTTTCTCTTTCTTTCTCTCTCTCTTTCTCTCTGTCACACACACACACACACACACACACACAGAGTTTCCTGGAAAGAAGCCTAAGCATTCTTGTGGTCCCAGAATGGTAGTGGATGGATGGAGGCAGTAGTCGAACAGAAGAGAGTTCTTAGGTCAAACTGGAAGTCGCAGGAACATTTATTGACATTAAAGGAGCATGCAGGGAAAAGTACAGAGGAGACCCCAGACTAGCAAAAGAGTTTATGGACTAAGCAGAGTGGATAAGAAAAAGAACTCCTTAACTAATCAAATGGTAGGACTAGGGACAGAACCAGGATAAAACTTGTTCATCATTGGTCAATTTAAGTTGTGAGGATTGTAGAGGTTCAGGGAAATAATTCACTAGTGACCCCCTCATGGTTTCCCCCTTTCCAAACCCAAGGAAATATGTGTATAATACAGGACCTTTTAAAAAGAATATTTACTTCAGAAGGTATGACTGTAAATATACAAATTAATCCTTCTAACGTTGTTCATCCTTCAGTCTAGAAGAGGACCAGTGGCATCAGAAGGGTGATGTTTTGACTTGCAAGGGAATTGGATTTAAGTGAAGGAGGGATCCATAATCCGCTGCACTACCTCAGTCCCTGGGTAAGAAAAGAGGATTAGGTTCATATATTAGCTTGGTTCCTATAGGGCACCTTTAATCTCAGATCCAAATTCAAAAATCCAGGCTCAAGTCCCTGGCCCTACGTATAATTCTGCCTCCAAAGTTGCCATGGGTCCAGTTCCCAGGTCCCATAGAGATTATCCTTGGTAAGTGGTAATGAGGACAAAACAACTTAGAACAGAAACAAATATCTCCCCTGGCCCTTTCCTCAGAGCCAGGGTGAAAAAAAGAGATCAGGAGAAAGAACTCTCTCTTTCACTAGTCAGTTCATGAATTCCATGCTGGGTTCATAAGATAGGAGTCACCAAAAAAAAGTGCAGCTGAAAAGATGGTAGAAAAGAGAAAGCAATTCAATTTCTCTAATTTTCAAGACATTCAGTCCATCAAGGATGCTACTCACCTCTGGATAGGGATGCAGCATCGCCATGTTAGCCAAACTGGACATGCTCAAAAGCCAGTTTGGGTTACAAGAGTGTAGGACTGGTTAGGTATCTCAAAGAGGATATAAGCTTTATTAAATGGAAGAGTTGTTCTCCAAGTGGGAGAGTTATTTCCTTCGTCGGGGTGAGGAGTGGGGCTCCACAAAGTCGCATTGTAAGTTATAAGTCTGGAACTCTTTGGGAAGGTGAGGTTCACTAAAATGTAAAATTCCAATTTTCCATAGTTGCTCCTTGACCTTATCCACTGAGAATTTAGAAGATAACAATATCATTCCCTCCCTCTTTCACTCCCTTCTTAATTATAGTTTCATTTGCACTTTGATATGAATAATATCAAAGAGTATTCTAGAGTAGATCAGAACAGAATTAGGTCTCACCAAATTTTCCCCCTGAACTCTTGCAGGTGAAGCAAAGAACGCTGCCGAGGCAATAGCTTGCTCATATTGTAGCATTACAAACCTTATTACCATCCTCTTTATCGATAAACAAACTGAGGATCAATGATTCAAGACCATGGAATCAAGAAGGGGCAGTCAGGACTGAAACTAAAATCTTCTGTATCAAATCCAGCATTCTTTCTTTCTACAATGGGGAGGCACGGATAGGCAACGTATGTCTGAAAAAAATCTTGGGGTTTTAACAAATTGCAATCTCATTATAAGTTAACAGTGTAATAAAGCAGTACCCAAAGTTAAAACATGAGACTTTATTGATCATACTGACAACAAAAATAACATCAACTACTACAATAAATAAACCAAATTAACCTTCTTTGACATTACTTATATGAAAGTACAATTGAAACCATAATTAAGAAGGGGGTGGAAGAGGGAGGGAATCATCTTGTTTTCTTCTAGATTTCAGTGGTTAAGGTCAGGGAACAACTGTGGCAAAAAACAGAATTGTCCCATATTAAGGCAAAGTCCTGCCAAGACCAGCCACCTTAAAATTAAGCTCAGTCTGTCTTCTTGCTTAAGTATAGAATTAATTCATGGATTCTAAGGGATCTTAGGTTTCCCATTGTCTGAAAGAATCCCAAAGTGACTCTCTTGTTTGAGAGTTTTTCCTTTACATTTTGACCTTTGGGGAGGGGTATATGTATGGTACAATGGAAAGTGAGCCAGATTTAGCGTCTGAGGACCTGCATTCAAATATTGATTCTGTCTGTTATTAGCTTTGTGACCTTGGGCAAGTCATTTTACTTCTGTCCACCTTAGTTTCCTCATCTGTAAAATGAGTATGTAGGATTAGGTAGCCTATAAGGTCCGTTCCAGCTCTCTATTTTTTTATTTTTTGGCCTGGTTTTGAGTTCTGAGTCTGCCATTTGAGTTAATCTGTGACCTTTGGCAATCAGTCATTTCTTCTCTGTGTGTTAAAGGGACTGAAGTGGATAATCTTTAATGCTTCATCTCACATGTTGTATACACCATCTATGAAGACTTTATTCATCTGCAGATCATTCCTATGAGATTCCTTCAGTAGATATAAGAGTAGAATTGCTCACTCAACTTTTTGTTTTTATCATTCACTGGAGCTCTGGAGATGAGGGGCGAGGATTAGGGTTTAGATAGACAGAACTATCTAGGAAGGAAGGAGATAGGAAGAAAGCAAGTATGTGTTTTGTCATATTTTAGTCCTAACCCTTTGTGATTCCATTTTGGAGTTTTCCTGGCAAAGATATTGGAATGATTTGCCACTTCCTTCTCATTTTATTTTACCCATTTATTTTTTTCTTTTCTATTAAAGGGGATATCTCCATGACTATTTTTTAAAGAGGCCTATTTCCTGAATGGACTTTACCTCACTTTAAGTGAGTACCTGAAAAGTCCTTAGCCTAAAAGGTCAAGGTCTCCCATTGCATCTTGGGCCATCTCCATTCATCCTGATGAATATCTGGTCACTGGATCCAGATGGCTCAGGAGGAAAAAGTGAGGCTGGTGACCTTGTACAGCCCTCCCTCACTCAAAACAAAGTCAGGTGCAAGTTATGTCATCATTTCTCTGATGTCATTGTCCTTTTTGAAAATGAAGGATGAGCATAACAATACAGATGAGAAAACTGAAGCAAACAGGGTTAAGTGACTCATCCAGGGTCACATGGCTAGTAAGTGCCCTAGGTTGAATTTGAATTCATGAAGGTGAAACTTCCTGACTATTTGTTGTTTCTATCTTGAGTAAATTCAACCGATGGTCTAATATAGACAAACAAACAAAAAAATACACTTCACAAAAAATTCCTCCTACCTTCTGCAAGATAGACACTGAGTTTACCTTGTTTCACAGTTCTCTGTAGCAAAGATACTTTAAAATATGACTGAATTCATTTAGCTATAAAGCTGCTTTCTCTGTTTCAGTCAGAAACATCCCTAAATTACTCCAATATTTCCCAGTTTAATTTCACTCTTGTGGATGCTTTAAATCTAATTACCTAGGTCAGGACCACCCAACCAAAATGAAACTGAAACAGCTTATAGTAATTTTGCCAGAAAGAGGAGGGTAAGAGGGAAGATTAGTATACAGAATACAATGCTTTCCTTTTCCTCACATCTAAGATCTAGTCAAATTAACCTTCCCTGTTCATCACACATAGTACTCCATCTCTCATCTCCTTGTCTTTTCACTGGCCAACCCTCCAGTGCCTGGGATGCGCTCCCTCTTTACCTCTGCCTCAAAGAAACCCTCTTCCTTCAAGATGAAACAAGCACCATCTTCTACATGAATCCTTTCTTGATACCTCTTAACTGCTAGTGCCCTCCCCCACAACTCCTTTGTACTTTAATCTCTCTATATTTATTCTGTACTTATATATATGTACTTGTATCCCCCAATTAAAGGGTAGAGGGTCACCACAAGTAAGCTCTTTGTGAGTAGGCATTATTTCATTCTTTAAATTCATATTCTCAGTACCTAGTTAAGTTTCTTGTGCATACAGTAATAGATGCTTAATAAATATATTTTAATTGATTTATTGAAAAGGAGACTAAAAATATTATCCAATCTGACTTTTTCTGATGCACACATTCTCTTTTTGGGAGTCATACACATCTGCTCTTAGAACAGAATATTTCAGTAAGAAAAACAAAATAAGGAATATTTTATTTCATAATTTTTAAAGGCTCCCCTTCACTATGATTTTAGGTTTTTTTTTAAAGACCCCCCCATGTAACTAGTACATTCAAATTGTACAGAATTAAGTAATTATCCCAAATTACCTGCAGTTTATTTTTGTTACAATATTTATTCCTCTATTATCACCTGTAATACTTCACTCTATCTTCGTAGTGCTACAATCATAGGAATGAGGATGATGGGAAAAATCAAGTTTGTTTTCCTCTTTTTTTGCTTATGTAAGGGAAATATACGATGTGGTGAAACACTAATTCCAAAATGAGGGTCTGAGGTGTGCAGTCTGATCATAGGAAGAAAAAAGGATTTAACAGAAAGGTCTCAGGACATAATTAGCGGTTCAGCCTTTCTCACTTGGGACAAGGAAATCTTTCAAGTCCTAAAAAATACTGGAGCTGCAAAAAAATCCATCTCAGCCCTCCCTAGCCCTATGAATACGGGGCAGCATCTAGCAATTGACTACTGAAGCTCTGTGTTCTAGGTAGGATTATTTATCAACGATTTTGTTTTGTCTGCTTTTTGAATGGGCCAAACTCAGCTGTAACATTTGGGGACAAACCACATCTTCAATCAACGGAGGGTTTGCAGCACTCCATTTGAAAACTTCCCTCCCCCTGCAGAGATAGAGTAATTAACAGACCATTAAGTCGCTACTGCTCTATTGAGGGGGATTCCTTGCAGGTCATTTCTTTGAGAACTTTTGTTCTTTAAGGAAATTACTGGATTGTTTTATGTTTAGAACACCGCCTGGTGAACCCTGGTGCTGATAGACAGACTTTTAGCAGCTGAAGGGAAAACGGGGATGGGAGGGCAATCACTTGTATCCCATTAAAAAAAGATTTTCTCTCACCCGCTTCTGCCCCCACCCCAACCCCGCCTTATTATTTTTTTTCAGCAGTTCAAAGAAAAACGATTTGCTCATTTGGTAATAAGTGATGGGGGCATGAATGACTGAGATACTTCCAGACTTGGTGTTCATCTCAATGTCAATAAATCTCTAACCTACTGCCCTGAAAACTAAGTCCGGCCGCAATTGCTGCCTTTTATTTCCATATTAATCAAACGCATCTGCAACGCTCCCACTCTTGTTTGCCGAGGGAAGGGAGAAACAAGTTAACAAAATCTGGGTGAAGGGACCGAGTTCAAAGTGTCATCCCCCAAGACTGGGGAGTAAAATCATGATCAATATTGCAAAAATATGCACTTCAGTAATACTGTTGTATTCGCTCTGTGTGCATGCTTATGTATTTGAATTAATATATCAATCTTTTCCGTTTACTCATTCCAGGTTTGGGGGAAGGGGAGGTGGTGTCTTCATAGACTGGAGAGGCAAAAATGAACCTTTTAAAAAAGGTCTCCGTCCTAGGTCAATGAGAATCTATAGACAGAAGGAACAGCTAGCATATTTAGGAATAAAAAAGGGTTTGGTATCGGCCGGAGAGGGATTCTACGGCTGGGAGAATGTTAAATACTGTCAGAAGCTAGGGCTTTCCAAAGTTAGTCTACTAATGTTAAAGTTGCTTCCATTCACTGGAGAGAGCTGAGAGAGGTGGGATACCCATAGGTTACATATTCCTTGGGATGTAAACTACAGGTTTCCGATTTATGCTTAGATTGCAAGGTCGGGCCAAGAGGTAGAAAGCGCAGCGAGTGCGTAAAGGTCGGAGGTGCCCGGGCACATAAACCATGAACTTCTGGGAAAAGTGTTCTCTCAGACTTTCCATCACAGTGAGAGAGAGAGAGAGAGAGAGAGAGAGAGAGAGAGAGAGAGAGAGAGAGAGAGAGAGAGAGAGAGAGAGCCACCTCCTTGTGCTCTCCTTCGCCCTCTGATTACATTGGAAGAGAGAGAGATTCTGGAGTGCTTCTCACTTTTTCGGAGAAATTAAAAGAGAAGGCACTTGGGCCACAGGTTGGTAGTGGTATGTTTGTACCATCTCTGCCTCTCACTGAGATCCCGATGCTTATTTATAAAAGGACACGGAATTAAATCCCATTTTTCTACATTTATCCCAAATGTAGATTTTTATCTATGTTTTGCAAAATTGAAACAATATAATCATCATAGTTCACGTGTACATGACATTTTACACTTTGCAAAGACTTGTAATGTTCCGAAATAGCCTGGAAGGTGAGAAGGTGAAAGGAATGACAAGTAAGTCGTACGAATTTCGAACATTCTGTCCTAGGTTTTCTTTCATCGTCCACATTATTCGAGCTGCTGGGGTTCTTTTTGTTTGTTTTGATAATTAAAGTGTTTGACTCTTCTTTGTTGCCTTATACTTTCTCTCTCTCTCTCTCTCTCTCTCTCTCTCTCTCTCTCTCTCTCTCTCTCTCTCCCTCTCCCCCTCTCCGTCTCTGTCTCTGTCTCTCTCTGTGTGTCTGTCTGTCTGCCTCTCTCTCTGTCTCTCTTTCTCCCTCTCTCCCTCTCCGTCTCCGTCTGTGTCTGTCTGTCTGTCTCTCTCTCTCCAGCATCTTGTTTCAGAGAATTATCCCACAGGGCCATTCCCTATCTCGGGAAAATGGATCCATCAAGTTACTCAGGACCTTCCTTGTCTCATCTCGCTTTGCAAGGAGCCAGTAACCTACAATCCTTCTCCGGGATTGCTGGGCTGTCAAATCCAGGAGACTACAGGAAGTCTTGATACGATATGGACAAATCAGTCCAATAGGTTCGGACTGGGCTGTTCGGGATTGGAAATTTGTATCTGCCTGGCTCAACTGGGAGGGAGGCTATTCCGTATTTGTTGGCAAGCTCCTCAGTGGCCGAATATTTTCAGATTGTAAACTTTTCTCGTCCCAATCCCTTATCCCCCTTCCCCATAAAACCGTGCACACAAATGGACGCACGCAGAGAAAGAAACACATTAAAAATCGCACTCACACCCTCACACTCATGCTCACACACACCCAATTCGCCCGGCTGGGTTTCGAGCAGTAGAGGGTAACTGAACACAAAACCTGGAAATGGCATTTGGTACTACTATGTCTAGCCTGCAGACAAAAAACCTCTTTTCCTGCTGTTCAGGTCCAAGGAAAGCGCCGAGGGATGAAAAGAGGGCTCTAAAGTGGGAGCAAAGATAGCTGCTAAAGCACCCTCCCTCTCTCCTCTTCCCCCCGGCCCCGCTTGTTTCCTCTCTCGTTCACTCCCAGTATCCCAGGCCGGCTCCACCCCCTTGCCCCCCAGACACCCGGAAATCGAAAAGTCGCTTACTCTTAGCAGTGAGGTGCCCCAAACTTGTAGCGGGAACCTTAGAACTGCTTAGCCTGAAGTCCTTGCAATTAATAGAAGATGGGAAAACTTTTCAGGCATTAGGGTATATGTATGCATGTGTGCATGCGTGTGTTTATGTATATGTGTATACGTATTAACTATCTTGTGTGTGCTTGCCTGAGTGCCCGCGTTAGTGCGTACATGTGATGTACCGTATTTTCCATCAAGCAGTAAACGGACAATTCAAAGGTATACTGTTTATCCGTGTTTATATGCAGGTACCTATTTAACGTCTGTTTTGCGCAAATATTTTCTTTTACAGGATTCTTCCTCTCGCTTGTTATACTGTGATTGCTCTTCCGAGGAAAATGAAGCCAAAAGCCTAAGTGCTGGTGAACAGCCAGGCTCCGAGTCTGCAGACTCCGCTGGCTCCTCTGGAGCCTCCGTCACTTCTCACCCTTGTTCCCAAACATTTCACCTTTATCCCTGTGCCAGGCCCTCTTCCCCCTTCCCCATGCCTTCCTGCCTCGTTTTCATCCGCTCCAGTGTAGGCCAGTGTAGGCACCGGCTCGGGAACAAGTCAGGAGAGAGACTTGTGGGTGTCCGGTTTGGCAGTCTGTCCTACACAATTTGGGGGAGGTATTGATTTATAGATCCAGAGCCACAGGAAAACCTTGTAGGAACTGGTCCAATATCTAGAGGCAGAATCAACAGGGGTACCAGGGTAGAAAGAGCTCTAAGGGAAGGTAACTGCGAGCTTTGGGAAATAAATGAATCCGCTAGACCTGTGAACAAGTTTTCTTTGGAGCGGCAACGCAGCAGGCCCCTTTTCTGCTTTGTATCCCTGGCAACTTTTTCCTGGTATATAATAATTGTTTACTAACTCTCTAGGAAATAGAGACCCTCTTCGCTGCCATCTCATATTCTACAATGAAGTCCAAAGAGCTGGACCTACCCTGGGGAATGGTCCCTCCACAACAAGGTGAATGGAAGTGACTGGAGGCTGTCTGAACCTAGCAGTGGAGCCCTGGGCAAAGGCCTACAGAGGGATCTTTACCTCCATTCTTGGACCCTGCTGTGACAGTGGCCACAGCCGTGATACATTCCCCAATAGGACCTCCAAATGTGTCTTGGAAAACAGAATTCTAACTCATCCATGCCTAAGAAGGAACTTGCAAATTTTGCAACTTAAGTCCCTACTCCCTGGGGTTCCATTTTAGCTGGAAAGATTTGGGGGGAGGGGGAGGATCAAATGGAATTAAGGAAGTGCTTTATTTCAGATACATATATATATATATGTCTGTACATAAATAACTCACTTCTTATACACACATACATAAAAATACATGCTTTTTTATATATACATTCAATATGTATATATTTACACATGCTTATTTGTCTATGGTGTGTTTTAAACATTTGCCTAACTGAGCCATAGACCGAGTGAACCTGAAGACTGAAGGAAGAGAGGAACAATAAAACAATAGCTATGTGTTAGGGGGTAAATAGGAAGAGGGGCAGGGAGAATAAATGGGAAAGAAAGCACTCGAGTTTTCTGCAATCCTACCTGAGCGCTTAACGGTGGAGTTAATAGTCTTTCCTCTGGGTGGGAAATCTGCATGCTAAACTGATAAAGTAAAAGGAGTCATGAGGATTCTTTAGTATCAGTCCTAGAAATGTTCTGTCTCTGTGGACCAGCTAAAAAAGTGTCCTGTTGAAATTGGGAGGCATAACAAAGGAACCCAAAAGTTTTGTCTCTGGGATGAGTTGTTCTTTAAAACAAAAGAAAAAGCACACACACTCCTGCCTGCCTTTTACAACTCTAACTCACACTTGAGTTAGTATCTTTGCCTCTCTCTTTTTGAAAAGTCAAATCACTTGTCCTGATAGGTTTGAAAGTTTGATTTTCATTGTTCACTTAAAGAAAAAAACATTGCTTAATTTGGGATGCATCATGCTCAAAGGATCATAGATTTAGCCATAGATATGTATGGACTAAGAAGTAAAGCTACTTAGAACTTTTAAAGTAAGGAAAATTGGTGTCATGAAGTTCCCTATTGCATTCAAACTGGTTAGGAGTCCTCATCTCCCTTTTTCACTCTAAGGATAATGCCAAGTTACCTTGTTCCTGAGATGATTCCATTGAGAATTTAATAATGTATTTAAATTTTGGAAGTGAAAGGTACACAAACCTGAGTATCAACCCACCCTATAGCTGGTATTCACACTGAACCCACAGTATTAAGATCTTTTTTTTAAAGACTAATATGAATATTTCCTGTTGAGCCTAGAGAAATCTGGGAATATGGCTCACACTACTTCTGCTTGTTTCATGAGGTTTTACTTTCCCCTTAAGGTTTTTTTTTCCTTCACAATATAACCTGCATCTGTCCCTAACTGCTATCAAACTTAAGAGACTCACAAAAGGGGACAGCAGCTCTGATGATCCATTTCATTTTCATGGGCTCTGTGGCAACTTTGAAAACTGCTCCTCACTTTTCAGATCAGCACAAGAGTCCTTCCCAAAGTCCACCTTATTTCTCATCTAGTCCCAAGGCTCTTCCTATCTAAATTAGCCAAGAAGCTCGCCTTTCAGCTGTTCTCTTGAACAGCTTACCAGCTCATGGGAATTTAGGGAGCTTGGTGGGATTCTTTATCCAGATATAATAGCAGTAGCCGGGCAACCACTAGAGTAAACTGCTGGTGCAGAAGAATACCACTGAGTTGGGAGATTGTTCGTTTCAAAATCGTTGACTTAACTGCTGAAAGAGCATAGGACTAATAAAAAAGCACAGAACTAGGGGCCGGCCAGAAATACCAGAATTTGAGTTCTAACAGTCACTGACTAGGTCTTCGACCTTGAAGCAAGTCACTTCAAGTTCTCTGGGCTTTAGTTTACTTGTTGGAAAAATAAGAGGGCTGGATTACATGATCTCCAGTGTTCCATTCTGGCTGGAACATTTTAGTATTCAGTGAAACCAGTAAAGTTTATGCCTAACAGTTACTCCCGGTGACCTCTAGTCTAACTTGTTTCTCTCTGGAGAAGAGGAGAGAGGACCAAGACCATGCAGGCACCTGCAAGCAAACCTCAAAGAGGCTTTTCAAAATAGGATGGAAAGGAGTTGCCTTAGTGAGGGAAAGGAGCCTACTTTCCTGATTAATGAAATGTTCCCCCTTCCTCTTTTCAAATAATAAACTCACAAGGAAAGGCTCTGTGGTTGCCTTGTACTTGTTTCAAATAAATCCTCAGCAGCTCCTTCCTCACCCAGTGAAATGAATCACCCAAGGGAAACAGACCATTATTACCCCATTTGTCTGTCTAAACCCAGTGGAGACTCTCCCCCTTTCTTCCACCTCCAATCTTCACTACATCCTTCACCCCGTCCCACTGACTCCACAGGCAGCCATTGGGGATGGTGGGGGAGTCAGAGATTTTCAGACCCACATCGATGCAGACATCCGTTGGTTTCCTTGAAATCTTTGTCACTTATATTTCTCTTTATTAAGTGAAAAGGAAAGGAATAAAGAAATGTCTTACATGTCAGCTTTTTCTGTAGCAATTCCAACATCTTGCAGGGAAATCTCAATAAGGCAAAGAAAGTGGGAAGAAAGTTCTAGAGTGAAGAGAGAAAAGAGGAGAGAAGAGAAAGAGGGAGAGGAAGAGGAAGAGATAGATAAGGAGAGAGAATCTTATTTATATGTCATCCTGAATTTATTGGGGAATATTTCATGAAATTTAAGTGAGAATTTCAGTGGGAAGCAGGGTAAGGTGTCAACTGTGAAATATTTAATGAACATCATCTCTACATTTCCTTAGGTCTCTAAAAATCATTCCCTCAGTAAAACTAACTCTCTGCCTTTATTAAAGAAAAAAATTGATAAAAAGGGAAGATGGGAGGAAAGAGGAAATTGTTCAGTAGGAAAACAATATTTAAATGCACACTATTTGGGTATTCCCTTCACAGAAGGCAGCTATCTCTTATTCTGTCCTCCAGGCCCTCGATGGGAGGGGGAAAAGAAGTTAGATTCCTGCTATAAATCTACCAGACAGGGGAACTAGGTGGTTTCTGTGGTCATTAGAATTAACCCCAGAACATCATTTACAAAGGAGAGCTTTATTCTCTTTTCTCAGGAGAATAAACTGCTGGGGGTGGGAGTGGATTGGTAGGAGGCATGAGTGCGGGGGGTGTTAGAGTTCTAAAAACATAAATTAATTTTTAAGTTGAGAGAAAACATTACAAACTGGAGTTCTAATCTGAAGCATCAGCTTTAAAGTAGAAGAAAGTTACTTACAGCTTATTTTTCTCTGTCAATTGTCAGCACAGGGTCCCACGGTTGCCATTCTGCCTCGTATTTCTGTCACTTCAGTACTCCAGTTTACTTTTCTTCCCATTTGATGAGTTGATAACCTTGCTTACTTGGGGAGAGAAAAACCTCAAACAGCATAAGACCACAAAAGAGAGTGTTTTTAAACAATGTTCATAAGTAAATGTAGGATTATATAACACCGATTATATATGTATACATACATATGCACATTTTTGTTATATGTGGGGTTATATACTTACCTCCCTCCCTCCCTCTCTCTCTTTCTCTCTCTCTCTCTCTCTCTCTCTCTCTCTCTCTCTCTCTCTCTCTCTCTCTCTCTCTCTCTGTGTATTCTTAGTAGTTGCGGAGTTATTCTACTACCAGTTCCCCCTATACAACTGTTTTCATTACCTACATGGAATTAGAGAAATTATAACCCCCTTACCTCTTCCCCAGCAAATGAACACATTCTTTCCACTTTTATCTTATTTCCCTCATTTCCTAAAATTTAAGGCAAAGGCAAAGCCAGAATTTTAAAGTTTTTTTTTCATTTTATTTGAAATCTCATCCAGAAACACTGGTCAATAATAAATATATCGATAGTTATCAAGAATATATAAAAAATAAAGACACGCATTGTCTTTGAGGTCCTAACAAAATATTTCAAGCAAATGCCCAGGAAAACAAGACCAAACAGAACTTCAGCCCCCTCAGAACAACACAAAATGAACCAAACACCCCAATGTTTTAAAATCTGATAATACCGATTGCTCTACTGTCAGAGTTGACCCTGCATGCACAAGAGCTGAGCAAGGGAGATGAGGGTCAAGGAGGGGTGGGAGTGAGAATTCGGGATGGGGTGGGGGGGCGCCCAGGCGGCTGAAATGCCCGTCCCTAGAACTGCCAGCAGAGTCATATTCCATCGGAGAAAGGAAGGGGGACCGGGAAGCGTGAGCATGATTGCTCAAGAGCGTGAGCTTTTTGCACCACATGCTCCCGTTTTCGTTTCAAACGGCCACGGACGAGACTATGGAATACTTCAGAGAATTCACTAGTAAATCCTTGTTACAAGGAGCGAGGCACCAAGGCCTGGACATAATATACGAGATTCATTGAGAAGCATGCAAGCATTCTTTTGACCTATGTTCAAAGGAGCATCCACTAAGAAGTCACGCCCTGGACCTCGCAGCGGAAGAGATCCCAAAATTGAGTTTAGTTTTAAGGGAAGTCTAGGAACGTGTGGATAGTACATACAGTGATGATCAGAATTGCAGCCATTTCAATGAAATATATACATTGATTTTCACATTAGGAATAGTTCTCTCTCCCCCCGCCCCCCAAAGTAAGAAAACAGAGCCTGAGGATCCGACTAGGACATTACCTTTTCAAGGCCGATTTTTTTTCCACTACCCTCATCCCAATTTATACAGCAAATGCAGTTTTGACAAGACCATGTGGCAAGTGGCTTCAATGGCAAAAAAAGAAGCATGCATGCAAACACAGGACGTCTTGTTCGAATCACCCTACACCGCCACGGGTAGATTTGTTCCCCCCTCCCCAGTTTTAAAGTGTTTTCTCTGGCATCTCTAAGGGCGTCCAAGTTTCAGGGTCTCTCCTGCGCTTCCAGCCATCGCTCCCTCCATCCCCCCCTTTCTTGAATCCTCTCCAGTCTGGGGGGCGTGGGTCACTTGAGCAAATCCTTGGATTCCGCGGACAGGCGGGCCATGTTGGCGGTGGTGAGGGCAGACAGGTGCGGCGGCGGGGGCATCTGGCAGATAGTGCAGGGGCACGGCAGTCCGGCCCAGTGCTGGAAGCCGCTGCCCAGCTGCAGGGCTGGAGGGGTGGAGGGGGCTTTGAGCAGAGAATGGGGCGGCCGGATGGTACCAATCCCGGGCAGGGACGCTGAGAGTGGGGAAGAGGTGTTGGTGGAAGAGAGAGCGCTACCTAGGATGGGGTGCACCTGGTGCACAGCATTGGCCGCGTGGGTTGGGTGCCCCGCAGAGTGCCCGACAGTCCCGCAGTGGAAAGCGGAGTGATGCCCCCCATAGATCTCGCCCACCAACCTCTTCATCTCCTCCAGGGAGCTGGTGAGCATCAGGATGTAGTTTCTGGCCAGCAGGAGTGTGGCGATTTTGGACAGCTTTCGGACAGAGGGCCCGTGGGCATAGGGCATGACCTCTCGAAGACCGTCCATGGCAAGGTTTAAGTCGTGCATCCTCTTGCGCTCCCTCCCGTTGATCTTCAGCCGAAGCTGCTGCAGGTCCTGCTCCGAGAGCTGCTTTTTGATTTTGTATTTGCTGCTCTCGCCTCCCGCTTTAGAGCCGCTTCGAGAGAGGCCTTCCCCAGACATTTTCTGCACCAGGTCCCCCTGGGTAGAGGACACCGAGTTGAGACGGCTATCCTGGTGGTGATGGTGGTGATGGTGATGATGGTCTCTCAGGTACATCTCATCCATGTCCGGAGAGGAAGCTCTGCTGGAGACAGAGCTTGAGTCAGAATTCATTTTATTAGAGGGGAATCCCTGCTATCAGGAGGCTTTTTTAGGGGGAGAAGATAGCAATCAAAGCAAAGCAGATCAGTTTTTTTTTTTTTAAATCCGAACTACACAAGAACCCACTTCTAAGCTGCAAGATAGGAGAAAAACGGAGGGAAGTCTTCCCCCTCTTCTCTCCCTCCCCTCTCTCTGGTTAGTCAGTCTTTCCTGGACAGCTAGTTGGTGTGTGCTTGAACTAACCTCTCGCTGAAAAAGAGGAGCTTTTATAGAGCTGCCGCAGAGAAAAGAGACAAAAGGAGCCCTCCTATCTATACTGGTCTGGTTAGGATGACGTGCCATCATTCAGGGCGGTGCGCTTTGACTGTCCCATTTAGCAAGGACTCCTATTCATATTCATTGTGGTGCCACCCTGGGACACCTCTGCTATGGACCGTCAGGAGCCAAGGAGACACAAAACCCTTTGATTGACACACTCACCGCTCTGCGTTCACGCCTTCTTGGGAGTTTTTAATTTTTTATCTCCCTCCTTCTTCACTAATTCTCCTAGCCCTATTTCTCATTTTCTTAGCCGAATCATACATAAGAGACTAAAGTGAAAAAAAGGAAAATTGGAAAAGACCGGTTCACTCGATTGCAACTGAAATAAAAATAAATAAATAAATACAAACAGAACAAAAACAGATTCTCTCATTCCCTAGCAGCGGACAGTTTTAGGGAAATGTCTAGTGGGTAAAGGAGGTACGGTTTGAAAGATCTGAGCAACAAGGAGTAAAGTAGGGATTCGGTGGTGTGTTGTGCATTGCTTTGGGGAGTGTTTTTTTAGACTTTTTCAAATCATTTTCTAGAAAATAGGTTGCATTCTGTTCTTTTTCTTTTCCTGATATTGATCTTCTGTTTATTATTTCTTTTCCCTCTGGGATATTCTAGTATGGAATTTGTACAGGCAAACCGATCCAGTTCTCTGGATGCTGATAACTCCTTTGGTCGTCCCAGGAGCTACTGGGAGTTTGCCTTTGTTTCTGAGTGTCATGTATTTCTCCTTTATCTATCTATCTATCTATCTATCTAATCTTACCTACCTATCGAGCTATATCTAAGATTATGGCTATACTGTCATTTCTTAAAGGAGAATGAATTGGGAAAATTCTGACTTGTATAATTATCTCTTTCTCGATGAGGAACTTCTGGAAAAAAAAAAAGGAAACAAATCAAAGGTAAATCGTGGAGAATTAGGGAAGGAAAATAATAACAGAAATCGCTCCTAGAAGAACTGGGCATGTTATACAACGCTAAGTCATATCAGTTGTGGAAGAAGACAAAAATGGTCCACAACTAAGGATAGGCTGCATTCCAGATCTGACTCTGGAGCTTTGCACCTGAGATAATTTAAGACAAATACCCCCCTATCCCATCCTGCATTTTTCTAGTACAAAAGCTTTAAATAGGACATAGAATCACTTTAATTTCTGGAGATAAAACATCATTTGCTTTAGAATTTCTCTAATTAGTTTAGAAAAGGCCTGGAAAAATAGTCTTTGGGTCTGAGTGTGCAAGTGAGTTTGTTCTCTTGGAAAGTTTGAGCCCTTTGAGAGGAATGGGTATATGGAACTATACAGGAGCTTGTTGGATACTGGTAGTACTGGTGCTGATGGTGTCTCATCTAAGGATTGAGAGTGGAACAACAAAGGGTTGGGGAGAGGAGATGGAAAATCTAAAAAGAGTGAGCCAGAAATGGGAAAAACTAAAGAAGGATGAGGGCAGTACTGGACTCTGGGAACGGCAGGTCCCGGATCTACAGCTGTTGCCTGTTTGCATCACACAACCTGCCCCTCTGTCTGTGCGGGTTCCCTGGGCTTTGAAGAAACAGAAAAAAGATCTCGAGGTGGGGCTAGAGAGGGAAAACTACACCAATCAGGGAACCCCTAACAAGAAGGACCCTGGGACTTTTCACTCTAAGGAGCGTCGAGGTCTAAACGAGAAGTGAATGAAGACCCGACAATTTCACTGACACAAATTGAGGCCCCACCGGAAGAGGAAGGTCCTCTTGTAGATCAAGAGTTTCCGTGCTTTAAGACGCTGTGCCTAATCGGCTGATAAAATTAGAGGCACATCTGTGGACCTGTGAGCGATGCCTGGGAGGAGAAAGGAAGCATTGGAACAAATGCTTTTTGCATACTGAACTTATAGGGCGAAGGGTATTGGCGCTAGATCTTTAAGAGAAAAAAAGGGGAGGGGGGAGCGGCAGCTTGGTCTTCGTCCAAGGGCAAGGTCAAAGCGATCGTGTCCGAAAAGAATCGAAGGAGGTCACTCGCTTGCCCTTTTCCTTCATCACTTGAACAGACGTCCTTGCAGAACGAAGCATTCAAGCAGTTCTTTTGGAAAGATACATGATACATTTTTAACATACTGCGCAAGATGAGCAACTCACTGGGCCACTTTAGCTGACGCTTTTTATATTCAATGTGTGTGTGTGTGTGTGTGTGTGTGTGTGTGTGTGTGTGCATGTATAAATTAGATTTTCATTAGACTATTTGGAAACTGCTATCATTCAATCTAATGTGTCAGTTTCCTGAGTCAGTACACAAAGTTTGACTAAGTCCCGATGGGGGTTCCACTCTATCGTCAAAAATTCATCTGGGTTCTATCACTTTTCTTTCCTTCCCTCTCTCCTTCTTTCTTTCTCTCCTTCTTTCCCTTTCTCTCTTTCCTTCCTTCCTTCCTTCCTTTCTTCCTTCCTTCCCTTTCTCTCTTCTAATTGAGAACATTCCTTCTCAGTTTGGATTGAAGGAATATTAGGGCCTAGTCGGATGGGGGGGGTGGGGCTGGAGAGAAACCACATGTCATCTAGATGGATGTATTTCCATATCTATTTTCCACATTTGAAAAATTCACAGTTCTTTTCTCTTCTAAGAGTAGTCTCTCAATTCCTAGCACCAAAAAGGAGTTGTGATAGGGAAAATAAGGAAACGAATAGTGCTAATTGCAAATTGCTTTGCTCAGAGACAGAAGCGATTGCGCAGTAGGATCAGAGGAAAACGCCGCTTTCCGACAGAAATCCTGCGCAAGCTATCTCTGCAGAGGAGGGTGAATGCAGAGCACCGAAATGTACTTTAACATAACTTGACTAGAGATCTGTCTTTGTTGGCATAGGAAATAAACCTTCTCAAAGTATGTTTTTCTGTCTAGTCAGGAGGGTATGCCCCGAAGCAGACTTAGGATGAAAGTATCTGCTCTAAGAAAGCAAGGGTCTCCCTAATTGGTCCATGGATCGTGGGTCCTTTACCTTTTCTCCCCTTTGTAAGTGAGTACACAAAGTTCTCCTCTCAAAGGGGGTAGTGTGCTGGGTGCCAACGCAGTATCCAGAGTTTAGGGGTAGCATTAGTAGGTGGGAATTGACAGATTGAATTGTTTTCCCAGTTTTGGGGGGCGTTGAGAGAAGGGAGGCTTCGGAGGGAGAGAGAGAGAGAGGGAGAGGGCGAGGGAGAGGGAGAGGGAGAGGGAGGGGGAGAGGGAGAGAGAGAAGAAGAAGAAGAAGAAGAAGAAGAAGAAGAAGGAGGAGGAGGAGGAGGAGGAGGAGGAGGAGGAGGAGGAGGAAAAGGAAAAAAGGAGAAGGAAAAGAGAAGGAAAAGAAAAAAGGAAAAGAGGAGGAGGAAGAGAGGAGGAGCTTCTTTCAAACAGAATATCTCAAACCCGTCTCAAGAAAGAGGCAAAGAAACTTTTTTCCAAGAATAAATTCCCAGGTTTTAGAGTTGGAAGGGACTTTAAATGTGATCTAGTTTGCCCTAGTTCTTTGAGCAGGTGAGAACGCCGAGCTCCAAAGAAGTGAGGTCCCAGGTCACACAGGAGGAGATTAAAAGACATGACGGCTTCAGACCCCAGTCGGGTTTTTTGGCTCCAAATACACGGTGCGCTTAACTACACCACTCTGAGGAAATAAAGGTGCCTTTCGTCTTAAAAGCTAGAATTTGTTTCTGCTGTTGTGGAGGAACCCACAGTTCACAATGAAACCTTCAAATAAAGGCCCAAGAAGATGACAGGCAGAGGTACGAGACCTCAGGCTCCTGAGGCCAAATGCAGCCGTATTTTCCTCCAATATATTCCTAGTCAAGAGCTCTCTTCGCTTATTTCTAGGTTCAGTTTGGTTCCGTGCGCACGCCAGTGTGTTCTGTGTATCTAGGTTGTAAGTGTGTGTGTGTGTGTGTGTGTGTGTGTGTGTGTTGTGTGTGTGTATGTGCGTGTTCGTTGTGTGTATGCGCCTGTTTTCGAAGCGGGCACGTGTATGTTTCTGCGCGAGCTGCCCATAGCAGGAACCTTCAGCCGCGAACTTGGCGCTAGCTCAGGGGCCCTATTTTTAAAAAAAAAAAAGGTCACATTTTGAGAGGTGCAGTCACCCTGGGACTGCTGAGCCTCAGTCTTCCAAATCAGACTGAGGAGGGAAGAAGAAGGAGAGTGAAAGAGGGAAGGCTGGCCTGCTGGCAAGTGAAGTGTCGGGGTGGGAGGACCTTACAACTTGGGCTGAAATCCTGGGACCTCATCAGCTTCTCCAAGCTCAGGGGGATTTCTTCCTTCTCATCCTTACAGAAAGCTTCTCGTGGGGCCGCAGAGTTCAGCTGGCCCTGTGTCAAGCACTCCGGGAGGGGCCCAGAGGCATTTATCTTAAAGTGATGATCCATGTTTAGGAGTCAGATGAAATGAACACAGGAAGAAGCAACTCCCCTCGGGCCCCCAACCAATCTCCCATGCACACACGAGCACACACATACATACACATACACACACAGACACAGACACACACACACACACACACCAATCTCCCATACACACACACACACACACACACACACACACACACACACACACACCATGTACACACACGGTCCAGTCTCAAAAAAACCTTTAACCTCCTTTGGACCTTTCCACGCCAGGGTATACTGACTCCTCACTGCCGCGACTTATCTGTTCCGAGCAGACACCTCTGGTCAAATCACAGAATTGCCCATGCTGGTTTTTTTGGGGGGGTTTTTTTGCGACTAAAGGATGGTTCTCTTACTTTTGTTCCTTGCTTAGGGACATACTGTCACGTCCAGGTAGATGAGTTAAAAAAAGCAATACAAACAAACAAACAAAACATCCTCTCCTCGGTCCCAGTCCATCTTTTATTTGTTCAGGGGACCTACAGGTCCCTCTTACCAGATGTCCTTGTGTGACCTCTGAAAGAAGCAGCTTGGCTTCCTGACCCCCTCAGCTCCTCAAACAGAGACGTGACCTTAAATCCTGCTCTCTAGAAGCAATTTGCCCGTAGTCTGGGCGGACCGCAAATTTTGCTCTGAAGCGAAAACCCCTAGGATCCTAGAAGCATATTTTACCACCCGTGACCGCTGCCTGTGGCTCTGAGATTGTAAGAAGCCAGTCACCCAGCAACTAGGGAAAGCCCCTTTCTCTGGTACATCAACTCCACTGAAAACACTACCTCATCCCACTTGAACCTGTAGAAACTTTGGCAGCTATCTGAACACTATCTGTTCTGCTTTCTCTCTTTTCCGGAGAAATCAAAAGAAGCCAGAGCTATCCACATCCAGGAGGAAAGCCCAATTGAGAAAATACCGGCAACCCAGCAGATCATTAAAGAATTTCTTACAAAATAGTTTCTTCCCACTTTCTGAGTTCAGTAGTCACGGAAGCACAATAAAAATGTATAGCTTTTATCAAAATAACAACAAAAATAAAATCACCACGAACACGACAAACCGTATCTTTAACATCTGATACATACAGATACACACATATAAAATACTGAGTTTTACATTTAAAGAGAGAAACTGAGTACAAAACAACACAATAAGTTAAAAGAGGGATCCAGGGACCTAGGTTTGGTTAGATTGGATTACTGACATTAATTTAGACTATGGGGAAAAATTTTCCCCATATATTCATACCTTTCTATCATCTACTTATATGTCTGCCTATCTACCTACCTATTTATCTATCGATAATCACTGAAAGGCTGGAACTCACTTGCTGGTACAGCTGGTGTCTGTTCACCCTCCCCTTCTTTTTGAATCTGATTTCATACAGGAAAAATAGCAGAAGATGAAGGAAAGCAGCATTTTATGATGTGGTAGTAACTGCTTTTTCACAATGTTGAATGTGAGACTTGGAGGATGTGAGGAAGTCCCAGAATAGCATAAAATGATGAGGTGCTAATTATGTGAATAGAGAGAGAATTTAATACACTGGCAGAAGTCGAAGTTAGATCTTAATGATGCATAAACAGCAGTGCTGGCTACAACTTACAGATTCATTATAATTATTTAAAGACTGAGTAAAGTCAAAGGAGATATGAACTTCTGGGTTTTGTTTATAGGATTTTGCTCAATTAGTGAGTACAGTTTGGTATTTGTTATTTAGGGTTCTTTGGGATTATATGTGTGGTTTTCCTGGTAACATCTGCTAGGTACAAAAATCTGCTTTATTTCTTTTTTCTACATGTAGGAGGCCTATAAACTGAAGGACGGTTTATAGGAAGGACAGACCTTTTTTACATTAAGCCAAGAATGTTTGTTGATTTAAATAGTGCTGGTGATCAATCACATAAAGGGATGAGTTACAACAAAATTTGCATATATATACACACACATTCTTGGCATTTACCCTGGCATTTGGGATTTGTGGCTCCATTAATACCAGGATTTTGTGAACCACTAAACAGATGATTCCTTGCTATTATTCTATTATCATCAGTTTACTTATTTTGTGATATGCCAGTTAGAACTAATATCTAACATTTTAATGTAAATGTGGCAGACTATGATGAATTAAAATATAATGCTCTCTTTGGGAAGGTCAATATTATTTTATAGTTTTACCCAGTTTTTCTTTTCCAATTGATTTACTCACGATTTGGTATTACATTATATTGTATGTAGTAGTAATACTGATGTTCAAAGATTGTTAATTTGATTTCATGAATGAGATTATCTTAAAGACATTCATCATTTATTTCATTACACTTCTAGTGTTAAAGCTGAGGGGAAAAATGAACAAACAAATAGGTGGGAACAGGAAATTAAACTTTATCTGGGCTTTTATTTAACAAAAAAGATGGAAAAAGAAATATTTAATCATGTAAAAATATTTATTTAATTAAATATTTAATTATGTAAACATTAAAAATTGAAATTAAAAATTAAAATACTAAACCTCTTCTTACAGGTATCTACTTTTATTATAATGAGTTCATATATATACAAGAATAAATGATCAAATAAATATTTTCTGACTTCAAGTCAGATAAGCTACAAAGTGATTATGAAAGGCCATTCTATTCACTTTCTGAAACAGATATAAAGTATAGAATACATATTACTTCCCATTACTGAAATATGGGCTACATCTATCATAAGGTTGTAGAATGGGCAGCATTAATCCCAGCAAGAGATATATCACATATATGTTTTTTTTATCATATAGTTGAATGTGAAACTTTGTTGGATAGCTTTGATATCTACTAGTAGATGTGGACTTGCAAACTTTATTTTGAGAGTAATATTTTTAGGTGTCACACACAGAAACATGGAAAGTCAAACTGACACTCTTGTTAGATAATTTTTCAGAGAATAATTAGTATTCTACAAGATTCATGGTGTTACTTTATGGTTATGACTGTTGAAAGATTTTACTGAAGGCTGCATTTGGTTTGATTTTTTTCTTTTATGAAAACATGAAAAGTTGGTAGAGCCTTTCTTACTACTGAATCAACTTTAACTCATAATTTGACTTTGCCTAACACAAAGTCTTTATGAAAAGCAGAAAATTCAGTTTACATGATGCAGGCTGATCCGCACTATTGTCTAAAAATTTTAGGCTTCTTCTGTGTATGTCTATATAGATAAAGTGAAATGGATGATTGAAGTGAATATCTGACTGATGCAACTTTAAAAAAAATCTGCTATGGGAAGGTTGAAAGTCTTTTGGTTATTGTGGGGGAAATTATGACCAAATATTTAGAAAATGTGATTAATTCATTAAGTAAGCAAATTGATTGATTAAATCATCATATATCCTTGAAGAGTAAATTCCATATTTCACTTGTGAATATGAACAGGAGTCTCCAACTAAATATTTGGTTAATCTGCATGTTCTTGAACTCTATTTGGTATTTAGAACTCTTAGTAATTTGAAATTTGTAAAGATAGCTCAAAGTATTTAGAATACTAAGTGAAAATAGAAACTGAAATTTCTATGAAATGACATCAGTTGATATGTTAATTACCAAATATTTATAATTTACCTGACTTTGCTCCTTGTGGATTCATAATCCAACCTTTAATACTTGGTCCATAAGGAATAGTTGTAAAATGGCACTATTTGATTTTAACTGTTCAATGTCCACAAAACCAAAGCTCTAGCATGGGGGGAAAATTTACCTGGAACTTTGATCTTTTATGTGGTATCATTGTTATCACTATCATCATTATTAATGTCTTTAGGTAAGTCAAATATTAATGACTACCTCTTGTGTAAAAAATGTGGTAAAGCAAAGCTATCAGCTGAAGGGCATTCAGGCCAAGAGATCTCAAGTAAATATTGTGAACATAGATTGTTTCTGCTATCATAAGCAGGTTGATGATACAATTATGTCAAATGCATTTTACTTTCACAGATTAAAAAGTGAAACTTGAGGATTGTCTTTGAATATACTTACTTATGCTTAGTAAAATCTCTGACATGGAAAGTTGGTACTAAAATTTTTTTAACGCAGTCCATTTTGATTACATTATGGGGATTGCTTCAATCAGTCATATTGTTTCATAGCCAATGTTTCCAGGTTTGAGAAGCGCTTGGGCATAATTTCTAAAGCTTATAACATATTGTGATGTGAACATGGTTTAGGGCAGGGGTCCTTAATCTGGGGTTAAATATTTTCTTAACTATATTTTGATATCTCTTCCTTCTCTTGTAAATCTGCATATTATTGCATTTATCTCAGAAAACATTATTTTGAGAAGGGGTCTGTAAACTTTACTAGACTGCCAATGAGAAGAACTCTCAATTTAGAAGAAAACCATGAGAAAAATTAAGATGTTGAAGGATCTCTTGGGGTTATAATATCTCTGAATAATAATTCCTGAATATAATATCTCTAAATGGCTTAGAGGCTATGTCTACACAAAAATGAAGAGCTGAGTTCGTTCAGTAAGCCTGTTTGAAAAACCAGTATATTGTTGGGGGACAAGAAATTTTAATCACCTAGATTTTCCCTAATCAATTGGAATCACCAAAGAATTCCCTAACTTTCTATTCTGAACCAAAGGAACTTGAGTTTTCAACTAAGAAACCGTATTGATGTGCTCATAAGTGGTTTATGAAACATTGATTCCTCCTTTTAATTTAAATAAGCTTTGTGAGAGAAATACAGTAAGAATACAATACTTTCCAGTTCCTCTACAGTGAAATTGTAAGCCTATTGGAAAATCTATCTGTTCCTTCCAGACTCAAAACAGTGATCAATCATTAGATCAGTTTGGGGGAAGGTTTGGAAGTTGTTTCCTTGTGCTTGTAGGGATGATGCCCAGGCATACCTCAGGGGGACCTCCTCCTTCCTCTTGGACTTCCTTCACAGGATGTAAATCCCCTAAATCCTGTATAACTTCCCCTGGTTATAAATCCTGATGAGGGAACTGATGCTACTCCGATGAAAGTGCTGCCAAAAGTTTGTACACTTGAAGTATGTCCTTGAACTTCACCTTTAAAAAGAGCATGGATAAAAAAAAAAAAAAACCCGGAGAGTGACTACATAGAGTCAGGCTCTGTTTCTTGGAGAGACCTGAGAAGCCCCATAGTTCCTCTAGGAAAGCACTCACAAATGGGAAATATGCATCTGCTGGAGATGGAGAAGGGGTAGAGAGTAGGGAAACTTTCTTCAGAGAAGGAACTAGGCACTCCAGAGAGATCCTTCTCTCTGGAAGGACAAGATAGAGATGTAGCAACCATTATAATACATAAATAAAGGAAAAAAGAGCTTTCACCAGATGGAAATGCAAATGATTGGCATGGAGGAAGCCATGACTCTCCACTTGCTAATCTCTCAGTAATCCCAAATTCTTTCCCCTTAGGGGAGGGATGGGAGGAGCTTCACCTAGGATAGTACTGGATGTCCAGGGGACTGTATGATTCCCTGGGTAAGATAAAGCTATTGGAGGGAAGGTGGTGGGAAAAAGAGGTTGTTTGACTCCGTAGCAGCCCAGAGCTTTCTTTTTGTGGGGCACCCAGGTAATAATATAAATAACAGTATAAATCTGAAAGCAATAATAATGTAATGAAACCAATAAGTCTGAAAGAATATATAGTTACCTGAGAAATGTGGAAATCTACTAGAGAATGAAAGGGAGGTGTCTTGACTGTTTTTGGGCTAGCAAATGAGTTTTTTGTGTGTTTTGATTCGGTTAAGCAAGACTCATATGTGACAATTTGTTAACCCAGGTACTCATATGCAAGCTAAGATCCCATAGAAGGACATGAACCAAATGCAGATATGCTTGAGGGAAACCCTAAGTAGAGACATAAGCCAAAATGATAATTAAGAGAAAAGCCCCAAGATTAAACTTCATTCGTATGATCCCAGAAATGTTCTTTCTGGACAACTTGGGTCAAATTAAACATTTTCAAGTGAAATAAAAAACAGGTATATAGTTGTAAAAAATCATTTACTTGAGTTATTTCTGCCACTCTGCCCTTGCCCAACTTTTGCATCTGAAGTCAGTAAAGCAGGGAATAATAACCCTTGTGCTTCCACTACATTTATTAATTGGAGTGCTTTAGAATAAATGGAAAATTACGCCCTTGGGAAAGATTATGCCAACCTCAGATACCAAATAGGAAAATGTTGTTTAAAGAGCTGTGAAGCAGGAACTGTTTGAGTCTGAGAGCCTGTAACCAAGTAAACTCCAAATGTGTACAGCTGCATAAAACAGAAACATAAGGGCAGATGCTGCTTAGGGATGCAAATCACTGGAAAGGCACGAGTAAGGGAACAATGCCTTTGCTTCCCATCTTAGTTCTCATTCAGTTGGGGCACTTTGTGCTACTTTTGACAGGCCTTGTTAGCAATTATAACTCCAAGAACAATGAAGAATCATACTTGTAGCATTATGTACTTAGACACTGAGATGAAATGTACAAAACTAATATGCATATTTCATTCATTAATTATGTGCCCTTCTGGCAATGCTTACAAATATTAAAAGGCTATATCATTAGTCCCAAAGGAATCTTCAAAGTCTCTCCAATTCATGATTTTTGATGGGACAAACTTAAACCCAGATAATCTACTATTTTTCAGGGTTGTCAGAGTAAACAAGTCCACAGACCTTTTCTGCAATGCCCTTTGATGCAAAGGCAGGGTGATGTAGAAGAGAGTTCACTAGATTGGGGCTGGAGTCCTTTCCTTGTAGATTTTTGCTTTATCTGATTACCTAGCTGACAATCTGGTGACGCACATAGAGTTGGCTTTGGTGGAGTGAAATGAAGTTCAGGCAAAATAATAATAGTTTACATTTACAAGGCATTTTAAAGTTTACAAAGCAGTTTCCTGACACAGCCTTATGAGGTAAGTAGTAGAACTGTCATGATCTTTTGGCTGCTAACATGGCCAGGTCGATGTAATACTAGACTTGGAGTTAGGAAGACCTGAATGTGAATTCTGTCTCCAAGCCTCAGTTTCTCCATCTGCAAAAATGGTGATACATGGTGGTTATGAGGACCAATGGAAAGAATATATCTGAAGTTCTTTACAAGCCCAAACGCACAAAATAAATGCTAGTCATTTATCTAAAAACAGGGCAGTGAGGTGGTACAGTAGATAGAGTGCCAGGCCTGGAGGCAGGAAGACTCATCTTCTGAGTTCAAATCCAGCCTCAGACACTTACTAGCTAAATGACTCTGGGCAAGTCACTTCACCCTATTTGCCTCAGTTTCCTCATCTGTCAAATGAACTGGAGCAGGAAATGGCAAACTACTCCAGTATCTCTGCCAAGGAAACTCCAAATGGGGTCGTGAAGGGTTGGATAGTACTAAAATGGTTGAACAATGATAAAATGCAAACAAATTGAAGTTGTTAGGGATAGAAGGCACTAGCAGTTGAGGGGGCCAGGAAAGGCTTCATATAAAAGAGCATACTTGACCTTCATCTTAGAAGAAGAGAGGAACTCTATGAAGAGGGAGTGGCAAGGAAACAAAAACAAGAAAGAAATAGTTTCTGTCCTCAAGGAACTTAGATGCTAAGAAGACAACATATGAAGCACATGCATATGAATACATAAAAATTCTATAGGAGATGGCATTTGAACTGAGCACTCAAGGTCCCTAGGGATCCTGGGAGGAAGAGATGAGGAGGTAGCATGCTCTAGCCATGGGATATGGTCTGGTAGATGGCATGTGGCATATGAGGAACAAGAATGTTACTTTGTTTTTAGGGCAGAGTGCATGATGGTAAATAATAACCCTGGAAAAAAGCAGCCTTGGATCAATGTTGTAAAGGACTTTAAAAGACTCTATTTGATTCTATAGGCAACAAATAGGGAGCTTTTGGAGTTTACTGAGCTGGGGAATTACAGAATCTGAGGAGGATAGATTGTAGAGGAAAGGGAGCTCAAGATGGGAAGATCAAATTAGGAGATGATTGCAATAGCCCAGGCAAAAGTTGATGAAGGTTGTGAGCTTGTTGAAAGCAGGAACTATCCTTGGTCCTTGTATCTAAGGTATTTAGCACAGGGCTCGGTAACAGAGCAGGCACTTAATAAATACCTATTGATTGACTGAAGGCCTGAACTAGGAAAGTGACCATTTGAAGTGAGAGAAGGGGATAGATGCTGTAGAGGAAGCATTAGCAAGACCTGGTAAATTACTAGCCATTCAAAGTGAGGGTGAGTGAGGAATGGAGGATATCTTGACAGTGCCCTTGATATATTTATTGTTGTTTGTCCTTCACTCTCAAAGAGGACCATGACATCAGGGAGGTGATACCTTGGCTTGCAACTGGATTGGATTTAAGTGAGGGAGGGCTATGTAAAGCCATCAGCCTCATTTTCTCCTCCAGAGTCACCTGGGTCTAGATGCCAGATATAGATCATAAAGATTGGAGATGACCAATGATATAACTGGGAAATTTAAAAGAGAGATGTTTGTGTGTAAAACACATTTATCTAAAATTGAGAGTTATTTAGCCAATACTATCTACTGAATTGGGGTAGCTAGATGGATAGTAGTAGATAGAGTGCCAGTCCTGGAGTCAGGAAGAACTGAGTTCAAAGCCTGCCTCAGCTTTGTGACCCTGGGCAAGTCACTTAATCCTATTTGCCTCAGTTTTCTCATTTGTAAAATGAGCTAGAGAAAGAAATGACTAAACCACTCTGGACTCTTTGCAAAGGAAACCCCAATTGGAGTCATGAAGAGTTGGACACAAC
Source organism: Potorous gilbertii (assembly GCA_028658325.1). Classification (NCBI taxonomy): domain Eukaryota; kingdom Metazoa; phylum Chordata; class Mammalia; order Diprotodontia; family Potoroidae; genus Potorous; species Potorous gilbertii. The sequence continues at coordinate 31,251 of JAQQSK010002834.1, read as the reverse complement.
TGAATAGTAGGAGTGAATTAGTGTACAAGAGTAACTTTTCATGGTGGGAAGAATTGACATTACTCCAACTAGGGCTGACTACCATTTATGGCTAAAGCAAGATAGAGAGGTCAGATGGATGGCAGAGGCAATTTCTTTTCTTAGTCTGGTATCTGACTGGTAAGAAATACAGTTAAAGAGTTTTCTTTAATGATAGACGTAGGGAACTGAAGTCTGTTTCTTTTCTGGACCTCCAAGTGAAGGATCTATTCCATGCCTCTAGAAACACTCTAATAAAAGTTCTTGGGTCTATCATTTCTTTGGACCTAGGTATTGCAAAGGGTTCTTAGGTAGCTCATTATATTTATTCTGGGATTAGGACCAGCACTATACCTAAGCAGGTATGGGCACCTACACAGTGCCAAGGAGTGCCACAAGGTCCCTTCTGTAATTCCTTTCCTACTAACTCCTACTTGACTTCAATTTCCCACCATTACAATTATAGATGAGTTAATTTTTGACCACTACCTCCTGCAGTCTTCCCTTCCTTCTTTCAGCCCCTCCTTCTTACTGCCCTTTACCTTTCCTACTTCTTCCCTCCCTTTTAGCCTCCCCTCCCCTTTCTTTCTGCCTGCCCCTCCTACTGCCTATAGAGCTAGTTAGATTTATTTACTTAAGTTTGTTGTTCCCTCCTTGAACCAAATCAGATGAGAGTACCTCTCAAACAATGCTCATCTCCTTCCCCTCTTTCCCCCTACTGTAATATGATTTTGTACTTCTTCCTGTGATGTAATTTACCATTTTCTCCTTCTTTTTCACATCTTTTGTTACAATTCCTTCGCATGCTTAAATCACATTTTTATTATCACATAATTTACTTTATACCCATTCCCTCTGTCTATGTATATCCCTTTTATATTTCATAGTAGATATATAATTTTCAAGATTAACAAGTCAACTTCCCTTATAGGGAGGTAAGCAGTTTGTCCAAATTGAGTAACAAGTTTTCTTTTCCCCTGTTTACCTTTTTATGCCTCTCTTGAGATCTGTGTTTGAAGATTGAATTTTCTATTGAGTTCTGGCCTTTTTATCAGGAAGGTCTGGAAATTCCTTATTTCATTGAATGTACATCTTCTTGCCTGAAATGTTATGCTGAACTTTGCTGGGTAATTGATCCTTGGTTGTAGTCTTAGCTGCTTTGCTTTGCAAAATATCATATTCCAATTCCTTCGATCTTTTAATGTAGAAGCTGCAAGATCCTGTGTGATCCTGAATGTAGCTCCTCAATATTTGAACGGTTTCTTTCCAGCTGCCTGTAGTATTTTCTCCTTCACTTGATAATTCTGGAATTTGGCAACAATATTTCTTGGTGTTTTTAGTTTGGGATCCCTTTTGGAAGGTGAATGATGGATTCTTTTGATAACTATTTTGCCCTCTGGATCTAGCAGTTCTGGGCAGTTTTCCTTGATGATTTCTTGGAAAATATTGTCCAGACTCTTTTTATCATCGTGGCTTTCTTGTAGGCCAATAATTTTTAAATTTTCTCCCCTGGATCTATTTTCCAGGTCAGTTGCCTTTCCAACTAGATATTTTACATTTTTTCTATCTTTTCATTCTTTAAATTTTGTTTGATTCTTGATGTCTCATAGAGTCATTAGCTTCCGCTTGTCAAATTCTAAGTTTCACCAAACTTTTTTTTTCAGTTAATTTTTGCATCTCCTTTTCCATTTGTCCAATTATTCCTTTTAAGGAATTATTTTCTCCAATTACTTCTTGTACTTCCTTTTTCCTTTGCCCAATTTTCCCAGTTAGGTTTTGTGCTTCCTTTTCCATTTATTAAATTTTCCTTTTTAAATAGCTGTTGTCTTCAGTGAATTCTTTTTTCATACTTTTAATGTCATGGGCCATTTTTTCTTCTATTTCCTTCTTCAGCTCTTCCCAGAGTGCTCTTTGTGCATGCAAGCAGTTCATAGTCCCTTCTGAAGTTTCAGATGTGAGTACAGTCTCAATACTGACCTCTTTGGTATTTGTGTTTTGGTCCTTGTCCCCATAGAAAGATTGTATGGTATTTTCCTTCCTCCTTTGCTTCTTACTCATGATGGTGAGGCTTTGTGTGTTGTGGCCTCTGGTTCTTTCAGCTAGCAGCTAAAGAACCTGGTGCTGAGCTGGCTGCTGTGAGAAAACAGAGGCAGGATAGATTCTTTTTTTTGTTCCCGCCCCCCCAATAAGCCCTGGAGCTAGCTTGTTAAGTGTGGGGGAGGGGGTGATCTGATCACAGGAGATCTCCTCAGCTGAGCTAGAGCAAAGGCAAGCTCAGTGCTTGGTGATCCTGGATGCAGTAGTGTCTTCCCATTTCCCCTTGAGTACCTAGACATGCCTGGGCTCCACCCCACTATAGCTCCTGATCTCCTCCCATTTGCTGAGGTGGGACTATCTGGGACAGCTCTGGTCCTCCACTACAATAAGAGTAATCCTCCTTAGCGACCTTCCTAGCCTCATATATTATGAGATTGTTTGCCCCTTCTGTTGATTCCACTGATCCAGGATTTTTCTGGGGAAATATTTTATGGTTCTTTAAAGGTCAACAAGGGGAGGGGGAGAGAGCATTTACTGATCACTCTGCCATTTTGGTTCCTGGAAGTTCAGGGAAGTGACTTACAGACATGTATTCTGCAGGCTTAAAGTCTCAGGTGCAGCTGCTGCAGAGATACCTGGCGCTCCTTCCAGGGCTCTCACTTGCTCCATTCTGCTTGACTCTCACCCTGAGCTGATATCCCTCTATGCTGCCCCTTCCTCAAGCTGCCCTGGGGCTTTCCTGTTCACCCTTGCCACAGTGGGGATATGCTGCACTGTGTTCTATGTGCTCCTCAACCCCCATGAAAAAGATCCTTCCCATCAATCTTCCAGTTGGTCCTGAGCTGTGAAACTGCCACAGTCTAACTCCTATTGGATTCTGCACCTCCAAAATTTTGTCAGATTCTCTTTTTAAAGGTATCTGAGAGAGTTTGTCTAAGGGCTTAGGTGAGTAGTTGCTCTCATTCCACCATCTTGGCTCCGCATCAACTATAGATGAGTTAAATAACAAATATGGAAGGATTTTTTCCTGGGAGTTGCCCTCTAATCCCTTTCTGTTTGCCTAGAGCTGCCACCTTAGGAGGCACAAGGACCTAGCCTTAGTAGGATGAAATACTGACCAGGTATGTTCATCATTCATAATAAATGAGGGAGTATTGCAGCCCCAGGTAAGTAGTAGCAATGGAGGAAGGGCATTAGAGCCCTAGGTTAGAGAGAAGAAGCCTGAGATGATATAATCCCCAAAGGTAAACACCTGGAAGAGTACTGAAGAAAGCATCAAGGTATTGAAAAAGAGGGAGTGAGATAAATAAAAAAACTTGGCTTGACAATTTTATCTATATGTATAGGTACATGTATGTATATGTGTATATGTATACACACTTGTGTATATGTGTATATGTATGTATATGTGTACATATAGTTTTTATATTATTTGTGTTTCCAAATATACCTTCTCTCCACTAATGAACCTTCTCCAGGATATGCAATATTCCACATCCACAAATGTTGGGCCTACCATCTGTCTAACAAAAGGAAGGAAATGCATTTTTTCTTACCTCTTTGAACACCAAGATTGGTTTTTATAATTAAGCATTTAAAGAAACATTCATTTTATTTTTAATTTATGGAATAAAATAAGCATTTCCATAACATGATACAATAAAAAAGGTGATTGCCTATGAAACTGCAAATCTCCTATGTTCAACTTGCTATTCCTTTCAAATATACAACACAATTGTCATGTAAATTTCTTTTTTTCCTTTGTTTTTTCCCTTCTCCCTACTCCCCACCCCTGCACCATAGAATTAATGGCCTGGTTTCAAAATCTAGTCTTTTAGCACCTCTATTCTCTTGAACAGGCCATGAACTTCTCTGGGATTCCATTTCCTCATCTCTAACACAGGGAGGTCATAATAAATTGATCTTATGATCTCTTCCAACTCTACAATTAGGTTATATTGAATTTATCATTTTGAATGGAACTTTAGACTACAGAAAAGTTTCCCTGGGGAGATGATTTCTTCCTAGTTGAGGGTGCCTGAGTCTTTTCATCCAAAAGTATTAGAAGAATGTGTGGTCAGAGGTAGAGTTGGTGAAATATGCCATCCCTTTTAAGGTGAGAGAAATTCATATACTAATCGAAAATTACTGAAGCTATTGGGCTAAGAGAATTCCTTCTCCCTCTGTGATCCTGGTCCATTAGCGTTTCAGCATCCAAAATAGCATCTCTAATTGATTTTTTAAAAAAGGCAATAGCCAAGAACAAGGACTGCGGATGGTTCTACTGGGTAGTGTTCATGTTATAGCAAAGAGAGAGTTGTTACCCAAGTAGACATGGTGAATTTTGACTCTGTTTACTTATAATCTTTTTTCATGAGGCCTTAACTCTTAGATTAGGGCCTATTATCTTACTGATACTGCCAGATGGCAGTTCCAAGTCAGCTCTGAATAAGTTGTGGATGCTGTTGAAAAGTGAAATTATACCTAAAGAGGCCTTGAGCACAGTGTATGGTTTGAAGCCATCATCATGAAATTCCGCAACTACCTACGACTAAAAATACATCTGGCTGAATGAATGCAAAAATGAATGACCAACCCACAATCTTTTTTGAGGATTAAGCATACTATTCTTCACTTCTGCCTGTTAGAAGCTGCAGTTATCTTAACTGTTGTTTGTTTGGATTCCAATGATCCTGGAGGAGAGAGTAAGGCTGATAACTCATCTCTGTCCACTTAAACTCAATTCACTTGAAAGTCAAGACATCACCCTTGTGATAGACAGACAGCAACCCTTCCAGTTGTTAATGGCCTCTCTTTGAAATCACTTTGAGCTAATTTTTGTATATTTTATGCTTTTGTATTTGCATAAGTATAAAACCACTGATCAATTTTGACCCTGAATATTTAAGTCCTTTCATCCACTGACCCCCACATTATCTAACCAAATTTTTCTTGCATTCCTCCCCAAACATGGACTCATGGAGCCGTCAAGCTTTCTTTCCTTTGTGTACACACATTCTGGTTGTTCCTATCTTGCTGACTTCGCATATGCCATCCTTCTTCACTGCCCCCCACCAATGTTTTTCTGCTTTGTTTCCGTCATATCAGGCTCTGTTCTTGTTGCTGTAGCTGAAGTCCTTTCTCCTTCATGTTCACTTTCCTAACTTCTCTAACTGGTAGCAATTTTCCCCTTGTCTCAATTCCCAAACCATTTAGTGTCCGTGCCATATTCAACAAACACTTATCAAAATCTAGGTATGTGAGAGGCACCTGGGTAGGTGCTAAAGATATGAATTTTTTTTTTTTAAAAGTAAAATCTCCCTTCCTTCAAGAAAGTTAAATTCTGCAAAGGGATGGGATGCAACCTGAACATAGACATGTAAATTCAAAATGTGTACATAATAGCAGGAAGTGATTTCAAGAGGGAAAAGGCACTAACCACTTGGAGGAGGGGGTCAGATTTTAGAGGCACCTCTAGAATGGGGCACCAGAGCTGTATTTTGAAGTAATTTATGGATTTTAAAAGGTAGAGGTGAGGAGCAAGTCTATTTAATCATATGCTTCATTTGTTCATTTAACAAACATTTAGTCAGTATCTTCTGTGAGCAAGCCACTGCAGGATAAGAACAGAGTAACAACTTTAATGATAACAGCAAGCAAGGTTGCCGGTGGGTAGAGGACAAGGACTGGAGTCAGGAAGACTCATCTTCCATGGTTCAGATCTGATCTCAGATCCTAAATAGCTGTGTGACCCTAAGCAAATCTCTTAATCCATCTGTCTCAGTTTCCTCACATGTAAAATGAGCCCGAGAAAGAAGTGGCAAACCATTCCAGGATCTTTGCCAAGAAAACCTCAAAAAGGGTCACAAAGAGTCAGACATGACTGAAATGACTGAACTACTTCTACTACTACTACTACTACTACTACTACTACTACTACTACTACTACCACCACTACTACTACCACTACCACAACTACTACTACCACTACCACCACTACTACTACCACTACTACTACTATCACTACCACACTACCACTACCACTACCACCATGACTACTACTACTACTGCTACTACTACTACTACTACTACTGCCATAATAACAACAATAATAGTATCTTTATACAGTCTTGAAATTTACAAAAACTTTGAATATATTATCTCATTTGATACAGTTATCCTCTGAGGTAAATGCTGTAATTGTACTTTTTTTTAGATGACATAACTGAAGATTAGGAAATTAAATAACATGCCCATGGTCACAAAGTTGGTGAATGAATAGATGGCAGAATTCAAACTCAGGACTTTATTGATTCCATGGTTAGTATGCTCTCTATTATACTAGCATTAATGTTCTAGGCCCAATAGTATTTTCCTGGATCTGTTTCTTCACTGACTCTTGAGGGATCCTTGACCATCAGGTCAGCTTCCCCATTCCAAGCTTCTGGTTCCAGATATATTAAATGATTTAAGTCAGCAGAAAATGTGGGCTATGAAACATTGACTTGTACATCATGAATTTGGGCATAAGTACATGATTGTCATAGTGCAGAGGCAGGTATGAAAGGAAATGCAGCCCTAGGTTGGTGACAAAAGGGAAATGAGGAGCCCTGGAGCTCAATCATCAGGAAATAATTCATTCCCAATCCACTGAGTATTGAACAAGACCCAAGAGAATACCACAATATTTACCCATGCCCTTTTTGTTGTCATTTGTTTAGTAGTTTCAGTCTGAGCCTGGATTTGAACTTAGGAAAACGAGTCTTCCTGACTCCAGGCCTGGCACTCTGTCCACTATGCCATCTTGCTGCCCCTCACTCATGCCCTTTACTGATTACTATAAAGCCTTCAAATCAGTTCCATACCCATGGCTTAACGATGCATAAAAAATATCTGAAACAGATCCAAGCATAGTAAGAATGTTAGAGTTGTCATTTCTTCTGACAGAGTTCTAATTGCTAAAAACTTTTCATTTTGTGTAGTTTGGAGATAATGGATATTAAATGTGTTGACATTGATTAACACTGCCATTCTTACATTTTCATGGAACAATATTATAGTTGGGTGGTTGGGAACTAAAGTCTTATGTGTGATGATGTGGCTTCAGTTCAGTTGCAATTCAATGGCTAAATCCTTGAGGCTGTATTTAGGTTTATTTTTTCTAACACAGGGATTTATTCTCTGTTAGTTTAGAAAATATAGTAGGTATCTGGGGTATAATATTAGCCATCTAATGGCATTTTTCCATGTATCTGGTTGTTGTTGTTCAAACCATTTCAGTCATGTCTGACTCTTTGTGATTCCCTTTGTGGTTTTCTTGGCAAAGATTTATCATTTCCTTCTCAAACTCATTTTACAGATGAAGAAACCAAGTCAAATAGGGCTAAGTGACTTGCCCAGGATCACACAGCTAGTAAGTGTCTGAGGCCAGATTTGAACTCAGAAAGATGAGTCTACCTGACTCTAGGTCTGGCACTCAGTCCACTGAGTCATCTACCTGCCCTCTGGTATCTGGTAGATGCTAATTTTTTCTGAGCTACAGTGATAGGCTACATAGTTTGCAACATTTAACAGCAAAAAACCATTAACTTAATTAATTAATTAATTTAAAAAACATTAATCTAAACCCCTTAAGTATAACTTTTCTATATTTTCCATGACAATCTTCTGATACTGAATCACTATCATAAAACCCCTCTACTTCTATGAATAAATATTCATTACATGACCACTAAAAAAATCTTTGTTGACATATTTTTGACCAAATTCATGTGGTGGTTGATCATAGAAGACCTTTTGATTCTGTCCTTTAATCTTAGCTTTTCATATATTCCATAAAAATCACAAACCCTTTTTTGGTTATATTTGGTAAATCCAGTGGTGTATATATGTTGTTCATCTTTACTATCTCTTTGTGACATGAAGTTTATTTGTTCCAGAAATATTTCAATAAACTTCAACTTTTTTATCATGTGCTCTGAGAATATCTGTCAATCCTTTCCCACCTTTTAAATGAGGTATTTATTAGTATTACATTCATTCACGAGTTTAGTTTGGTTTAAGTTTAAAGACTAATTTTTTTTTGCCTAAGTTAAGAATTTTATACTTACCAGTTGCAAATAATATATTGGTATCACTGAAAAAGAATCTCATGAAATTAGCAAACTATTCGTTTTTCTCTTCTTTTCTTCTAGAGTTATATACTTTGATGTCATCCATTCATGTGTGTGTGTTCCTCCTTCATTGCCAAAGAAGACTATGCCATCAGAGAAATAATGACATGACTTACACCTGACTTTGTTTTGAGTGAAGGAGGGCTGTGCAGGTCACCAACCTCATTTCTCCTCCAGAGCCAGCTGAATCCAGTGACCAGATATTCCTCAGGATGATTGGAAATGACCCAGGATGAGGCATTTGGGGTTAAGTGACTTGCCCAAGGTCACATAACTAGTGAGTGTCAAGTGTCTGAGGTGAGATTTGAACTCAGGTCCTCCTTACTCCTACACTGGCACCCTATTCACTGCACCACCTAGCTGCCCCTTCATTCATGTAAAGTGATTAAGATGATGTTAACTCTCTAACTTGAAATCCATTCTTAGTTCTTCTTGTAGATAATGATAAAGGGAAATCTAGGTAGAACTATAACAAGCTTGACCTTTTTCCCCCGAAAGATGATCTGTCATATCAGTTGTTTGTCAGCATGTTTTGAGTAGAGAAAAGTTTTCCACAAGGGAATCATCTGCTCTAGTATTCTCGCTGTACTTGGATCTCTCCTATGAATTTGATTGAAGTATATGAATAAGTATGAGTTTAAAACTATGTCAAAGGCTTTCTAAGAGAAGTAGTGGGGCATAAAAGACAGTGTAGGAGTTAAAATCAGGATTAACTGAACTTAAATCTTGCCTTAGTACTTATTTGCTTCATGACCATGGCAAGTGACAACTTCTTGGGGACTTAGTTCATTATCTATAAAACAAGGGAGTTGGATTAGATCTCTTCTAAGGTCGCTCTTGTTCTAAATTTATGATCTTATAATTGATAAGGACAGTGTAAATCTTACAGTGTTTTAAGACAGCTTGCTCAATAATGACCACATAATAATGAATTATTCATTACACATTGGGGACTTTGCCCTTTTATTCTTCAATGTATGGCTTTCTTATAAATGTTTATAGAGGTTTTGAGTCAAATTTGAGAACATTTGAAAATATTTGAAAAAAACAGAATTTCTTTCAAAAAACACAGGTCAAGAGTGGTCACTCATCCCTCTAACTTTTATTGCTAGGGGAGAATGAGGCTGATAGATTTCTTGAGCTTTGGTGTTTGGAGCTGCAGTAAGGCTAAAACCAATAGGGTGCCCACATTTTAGGTACCAATATAGTGAGCCTGGGGCTGGGGAGACTGGGCTGCATAAGGGAGGATGAACTGACCTAGGTCAGAAAAAAGAGCAGCTCAAAGCTACCATGCCAGTCAGTAGTGGGATTGGGACCTTGAGTTGCCAAGACATTTTGAAATTTATTCAAATTTGGGGAAAAATAAGGCTGGGGATAGAGGGGATAAGCAAGAGAGATGTTGTTTAGGAGTTTATTATTAAAAATTAAAAAATTGTATCTTAGATAGGACCTTGCATCTAACTACCAGGGGGAGCTCATAAGGGAGGAAGATGCTCTCCAGACCAAGGTGCTGATAGTCTCAAGAACTGATTGACATTCTTTTTATAAAGTTCTTCCCTGAAAGTGACAGCTTCACCTTACTGATGCCTTGGTTCTCATTGAGAATGAAGGGCCAACACAACAACCCTGTATAATTAAGCCTTCCAGCTCAGATCAATGGGACTATAGGAAATCCTCACTTTTGTCTTTCTCAGGGGTTTATTTTATTATTATTTCAGACTGCTGATGGAAAAGTACTGTAAGGGAAGGTATCTTTGAGAGGTTGTGTGTGTAACCCATAAGTTTTAAGTCTAAGAAGAAAGGGAAGGGAATAAGCATTTATAAAGCATCTACTATGTGCTAAGATCTTTTCGTATATAATATTTCATTTGACCCTCACAATAACCCTGAGAGGTAGGCTGGATTGGAACTCAGGTCTTCCTGACTCCAGGTTCAGTACTCTATCAGCTCTGCCACCAGTTATCTCATTTTAATCTACTGCACTCTCTCTTTCTCTGGAGTGTTAACCCAGCTCAGCTTTCCTGATCATAACACATCTCCATTATGGCAAGGGAAACTCTTCCCCTATCTTAGTCTTATTCTCCACCGTTCAGCTTGGCTTTGTTGGCCAATAAATCACTCTTTTATACAACACAACTGCTTAGGAATCATAAATATAAAATTAAATGGGGAATTTGTAACTCAAATCCTGCTGAAGCAACAGAAAAAGGTGATGGGAAAAACAGGAAGTGAACTAACAAACAGGGAGACTCACTTTTCATTGTACGTATGTGTGTTTGTGGGCATATCTATATGTACAGGCAGCTAGGTGGTGTAGTGGACAGAAAAGTAGGCCTGGAGTCAAGAGGACCTGAGTTCAAATCTTCCTCAAGACACTAGCTGTGTGACTGGGCAATTTACTCAACCCTGCTTGCCTCTGTTTCCTCATCTATAAAATGAGTTGGAGAAGGAATGGCAAATCACTCCAATATCTTTGCCAAGAAAACTCCAAATGGGGTCACAAAGAGTAAGACATGACTGAATAACACTTTCACTTGGACTTCTAATTGTTCTCCTTTCCTCAGATCTTTTCCCATTTCAATCTATACTCCACATGGCTGCCAAAGTGATTTTCTTAAAGTGAAAGTCTGAAAATGCCATCCTCTTACTCAAGTGACTTCCATAGTTCCCTATTACCTCTAGGAGAAAAAAAATTAAGTACCTTGCTTGGCATTTAAATCCTTTCACAACTTACATTTTGATTATTCTTGCATGTTACTGCCCTTCAAAAACATCATGGTCCAAGCAAGCTGGCCTTCTTCCTTTTTCCTTAAAATACTACATTTCTCACTTCTTCGCCTTTGCACTGGATGGCTTCCTGCCTGCCATGCATTCCTCCACTTCTTAGAATCCTGAGTTTCCTTCAAGGATCAGTTCAGGTGCCAAAGACTTTCTTCACCCCTTTCTCATCACTCCAGTTACTAGCACCTTCTCCTGCTTCAGTTACCTTGTGTTTATTTTGCATATACCAATAAGTGAAAACATCTTTATTCCTTTGTTCTTTCCTTCCTTTTCTTTCTTTCTCTCTCTTCCTTTGCTTTCCTTTCCTTTCTTCCTTTCTCCTTTTCTTTCTTTTCAGAATAAATTAATGACTTTTTTTTGTCAATCAGTAGAAATGGAAAATGATTTATTTTCTGCTGTCTTCTCAAGAGAACTATTTTCATGTATATGTGTAATATATTTACAGAGAGTTGATAGTATTGTAATACTTGTTCTATGTTAGAAAAGGACGGTATTCCAGGAGTTCCCTATTCCACAGGCCTCCAGATAATTTCTGAGTATATCAGTGGTATAGCAGGAACAGAGGCAGGCTCCCAAGAGTATATATTTCCACTCCTCTCAACACTGAAGCATGTCCATATGAAGCATAACAAGCTGCCCATAGTAACGTCTTCATTTTTAGATTCTTGAATGGTGTGTCCCATTCCCCTTCATCCCTCTGCTCTTTTCCTCTCCCACATCCCCCTTCGCTTCTGTTTCCTCTCCTTCCCCCCAAATAAAAATCTTCTAAAAAAATTAGTGGTCATGAGACATCTCTCCAGGAGTAAAGGTCATGTTGTGAATATTTTTCTAGAAAAGATACAGAAAGGATAGTCACCACTAGCTGACTAAGCATGGGTGATGCCACTTCCAGGGGGGACAAAACCTCAGAAAATCACAACTAGAAAATGAATGATTTATTGTGAATGTGTATTTAGTTGGCTGGCTATGGAGATGTTAGCAAGGACTCAGATGTAGAAGTCTTCATTTTCAGAGCCTGGAAGCACAGTGTCTGATGTAACAAATCAGAGACCATTGTGTTTTGGACTCAATTAAACCAAGAGAGGAATCTGTCCCCACAGCTTTGAACAACAATATTGGTATCCTTGTCATTAATCATGACAAGGTAATATATTAGAGGTTAGGTATATATAGATATATAATTGCAATATGAATGATAACAATCTCAGTCCTCCTCCCAGAGGTGCTCAAATGCAGAGCGAGTCCCCAGTCCCTTTTCTCTCTCTTGGTGGCATTTGAAAGTGTAAAGCTTTGAATACCAATTGCTTGAACTGGACATATGTGAATCTCTTCTAATCCTACTAATCCTGTCCCCAAGTGCTTCTTTGTGTGGGAAGGCAACACACATAGATCTAAGTGAAAATGGCCTTAATCCTGGAAATGTGGAAAAATGTCCCAGTGTGAGAGTAGGGAGAGGGAAAGGCTCCCTAGCAGAGGGGACCTGCTGAAGAGACCATTGTGTTAGGGAGAGAAAAGGAATGAGGGCTGTGGGTGTTGGGGAGGGAAGGAAGGGGGAGAAGAAGGGAAGCCCTCTCACCTTTTCTGAGCTACTGGGAGGAGAGCAAACCCACCCAGCAGGAGAGCTCCCTTGCAAACAGCCGTCGCACACTTGAGCAAACTTACAGAACTGAGACAAAGTTTCCAAAGGCTGGGAAATTCAGCCACTGGCAGCTTTCAGCAATAGGAGCCCAGCAGGCTGGGGGCCTAATGTGCTGACTTCATTATTTCCCAGCTCTCCTTTCAGAAGGGCAGATTTGTTTGCAGATTTGTGAGTTGTTGCTCCTTCCTCAAAAAGACAGAAAGCAAAACTACCTCATTCCCCATAAATAATCTTCATCTTCATCATCATCATCATCATCATCATCTCATGGAGTCTCATTGGTTCCAGAACTCTACAAATCCTGGTAGTGGACAACGAAGCTTTCCCCTAAACTTTTTCATTTTATATGAAGCAACCTCTAAGCCCCCCTGCCCATCTCGGATACAAAAGAAATGGGGGGGACACAGCAGCTTTGGTAACTTATCTAAGGAATTTTGACTTTGGCTCTGCAGGCTTAAGGAGAGCTTGAATCTTTTCATTCACAAAAAATAACTTGTGCCAATATCTTATAATTCTGAAATGCGTGAAAAACACGAAGGTAAAATATCAGCTGGTTGGACAGGCAACAGATCATGGATAATAGAATTGTTAATGCTTTATAATCTCTCAAAGCAATTTCACACACAGGATTTTACTTGAGATTGGAAACAACACCTTGACAGAGGTATTACTGTTGAGATTAGATACATTTGTTATCACTACAGTGAGGAAGTTTGTGGATTTGATTAATTATTTCCACTATATAGGGATAGAGAATAGACTTGTGGTTTTCATTAACATATAAGGAGACTTCTCTCTGCTAATGCAGGCCTGTATCTTTTCTGTCTTAAAGAAATGCCTGAGACCCTAAGAGTTTAAGTGATGTACCCAGAATCATATAGCCAATATATATATATATATGTCAGAGGTAGAGCTTGAACTCAGGCCTTCCTTGTTTCTAGGCCAACTCTGTCTCCACACATAGAGGAAATTTCATAATTAGATTTTATAGCTGAGCATAGGTATGCAAGCCAGTAACCCCTGACACTTCTCAGGATAAGCCTGGCAGATATTTTGAGAAAATCAGGAACTCAGCTACAGTGGGCTAAGCTGTTTAGGTGCCCACACTAAGTTTGGCGTTGATATGCTGAACCTTCCAGAAGAAGGGTGAGTACCAGGCTAAGGAGGGAGAGGGAGAAGAAGAAAGAGAGGAAGAGGAAGAGGGAGAAGGTGTGGGCTCAGGTTGGAAACAAAGCAGGTTACAGCCAATCAGACTGGCATTGATAAACCTTGCTTTGCCAGCCTGGATGAGATAGGGAGACTCCATCTTATAAATAAATAAGCAAATGAATGAATGAGTAATAGATGATTGAATGAACAAGTTTACAATAAATGAATGAATAAATTGAGCTGAAGTTTAGTCTAGTAATATGTAATGAAAACATTTCCAGACTAAAAATATTACTTTAAAACTTTTCAAAAGAAAATATAACCATGGAAATACATCTCACCCAAACATTTAGTTAGTTCATCTAACCCCAAGTTGTATTAGATGACAAAATCTAAACACTTTGATTCCTTCTGCTTTATTGATTTATCATTTGTTTTATGATTTTTAAGTCTGCTTGTTGTTTTTCCTTGACATCATGGGGTAATGTCTTCACTTGTGAGTGAATGGGATTTAAGTGAGGCAGCATTGCACAAAGCCATCAGCCTCACTCTCTCTTCCAGAGTCAATGAAGTCCAGTGGCATGACAAAAGTCATGATGTCTGATGATGGCTTGGGATGTAGTGGATAACCTTGGCATTTTTGATGTCTGATCACAGTGCTTGCCTAAGCTACCTTCATGGCCTTTGGAACATATTGTTCTCATATATCATTTCCACCAGGTGAAGTCTTTGCATGCCTGGGTAGACATCCTCCCAGCTCACCAGTAGATTTGAGGGCCTCTGGTTACAACTTCTTGGACCACAGGTAAGAGTTGAGTGCCAAGTAGATGGTAGATAAGCAGTTCCAAAAAGGGCTCAGCAAGTCCTCATATCAGAGGTGCTAGTCCTTCTTGAACACTCCATGCACCCTGATATTTAAAGTAAATTCTATATAAAGGATGTCATCCAAGAAATACTTGATTGGAAAAAGTAAAAGATGGGCCATATAATGAGAACTAGGGATAACTGATGTACTGCTTGCATTCTTCATTTATATCTGTGAAATGCAAAGAAAATATTAGGAAGAATATTCTTCAGCATGTTAGTAGACCCCCATTCTGAGTTTATGAGAGGGCATGGGTAAAGGTTACATGGAATGGGCCAACATAGATGGATGGATTTTGTATCACTGGATTGAATACTCACATCACTAAGATCACAGATCCATTTGGAACTCCATCTTCTCATCTCTGCATTTTCATTGCTTTTCATTATTCATGGAGTGTTCTTCCTCATCACTTCTGCCTCCTTGTTTTGCTACATTTCTTAAAGACTCAGTTCAAATCCCACCTTCTGCAAGAGGCCTTTTCTAGTTCTGCTCACTTATGGGGTTCCCTTCTGAGATTGTCTCCCATTAACGCTGTATACATTGTGTATCAATATAATAGTTTGGTGTTGTCTCCCCTCCTCTTTCCCCATTACAATATGAGCTCCTTGAGGCCAGTGACCATGTTTATGCCTTTCTTTGTATCCCAATATTTAGCATAATTCATGGGCAAAGAATAAACCCTTATTAGATGTCTGTTGACAGAGTGATTGTCTGTATCCACAACAGTGCAGCCATGGATTCTTGGTCTGTGTTAATAAGTGTTTCTGTATCAAGTTATCAGGTATTACCACCTTTGTTTAAAATATTCTAAACAGATGTAGGCAGTTACAGAAAAGTGAGGACCGGCTAAGGAAATGATCCTGCTACACTAAATTCGAAAGGAGAAAGTTGTGACCAAAACCAGATTCCTAACGTAATATAGCATGTGATAGGAATGTGTTCATGATAATTTTCAGCTCTTTAGGAAGATAGTCATGTTGCATGACTATCTTTCAAAAATAGGGGTAGAATATTATTATTAAAAAGAGATATTTTTTTCAGGGAGAAGTTTGGGGTTACTAAATTTCCTCAAAACAATCCAGTATATTCTCCTCCTGCTTAATTCTGGGCTGTATTCAATGTGTATTTGCAGAACACGAAAGTTTCCTGAATATACTGATGATCAAGCGCTACAGTATGTCCACCTAATTGCCTATCATAGTCAGGACAATCAACATTCTTTACACATTCACATCTGATCATATCTCTTTTCCTGCCTCTACCCAGTAAATAATTTCTAGTAAAAAGGACTATAAATTATAAAGACAAAAAATATTTTTTAGCAAAATCATTTTATCAATTATGAATGCAATATTCCACACCCAGAGACACACAAGTGTGAAATGAACGATGGGAGGTGCATTTTTTCAACTCTTCTCCTGGGTCAAGTTTGATCATTCAACTATACAAACTTGGATTTTGATTATTGACATTTCCATTTATGTTGTGGTAGCTATTATGCATGTGTATGTATATATCTATACCTATATTTATATGTTACGTATTATATATACACATACAAACATGCATATGTGTGTATACATAGATGTACAGACATATATCTGTGTATTTACAACGTTTTCTGAGCTTATTTCACTTTGTACTAGTTCACATATGTCTTTCATTATTTCTTTGAATTCTTGATGCTCATTGTTTTTTATGATACAACAATATTTCAAATATTATATTATGTTACCAAGTTCCCAACTAATGGGTATCTACTTTGCTTGTAGTTCTAGTTCAACACAAAAAGTGCTGTTATGAATATTGGGTTGCATATGGGATCTTTATTTTTAATTTTGACCTCTTTGGGGGTATATGCTTAGTAGTGGAATTTCTGGGCATTTTGGTTACATTTTCTCTCTCACAATTCCAGGTTGCTTTCCACAAAGATTAGTCAATTTACAATTCCCCCAATCATAGGTTAATATACTTGTCTACTTGCAGCCCCTTCAACATTAATGATTTCCATTTTCAAAATTTTAATCATTTTTTTGGGTGTGAGATAAAATCTCAGAGTTGTTTTACCTGAGATTTCTTATTAGTGATTTAGTGCAACCTTTTGTATTTACACTTTGCAAGTTTTCTTTTGCTGTTTGTTTACATACTTTGATTCCTTAACCACTGAGGAAAACGCTCACAGTGTTATATATTTGTAGTTCTCTGTATAGCTTGGATATGAGGACCCTATTAGAGATAGTGTATACACATTTTTTGTCATTTGAATTTCCCTTCTTATTCTACTAAAATTGATTTTGCTTATGTATTTTCCAATTTCACATAATTTAAATCATCTCTTTTATTTTTGTGATATCCTTTATCTTTTGTTTGGTTAAGCATTTTATCCCTACCCTGATACAGTTGCAAAAGATGGCTCCATCAATTTTATTTTTCAATTTTTAAATTAATTTTTTGGTTACATTTTAAGTTCTAAACTGTCTCCCCTCCTCCCCACCCTGCCTCCAAGAAGTCCGCCATTTCACACATGCACACACACACACACACACACACACATATACTCACACATCTCTCTCTCTCTCTCTCTCTCTATCTATCTATCTATCTGCAAAACCATAATAAGCATACTTCTATTTATTGGTTTTTTCTCTGGAGGTGGATCCCAACTTCCTTTGTAGTTGATTTGAGTATTTATAATACTCAAAATAACTTTGTTGTTCATAGTTCTTTGAACAATATTGCTGTTACTGCATACAGTGTTCTCTTGGTTCTGCTTATTTCACTCTTCACAATTTTATGCAAGTTTTTCCGTGGTTTTTCTAATATCAACCAGCTCATCATTTTTTATAGCATATTCTATTCCAATCAGTTAGCAACACTTGTTTAACCATTTCCCAATTAAAGAAAACATAAGGTGTCTCATTAGCAAAGCAACTGACCTACAAACCAGCTAATAATGTGGAAGAAGGGCCAGACTTGCTTTATCTCAGTGTTTATGGGGAAAGATTTTAGTGTTTCTTCATTATAAATAATGCTGGATTTATATTAAATAAATATACATAATGATTTGTATATAGTTCTTTTAAAATTTTAATTGATTATGCCTGTGTTTTTAATTTTCAAACAATTTAACATACATGAGTGTGCTACTCTGTTAAAGACTCTTCCGTTGCCATAGATATATTCATGTAGATTTCGTTGGTTTTGTTTGAATAAGATTAATTACACGGATTGTTTTACTGCTGGTGGTGCAATGATAGGGTACACCACCCTCGTATCGTACCTTATTCATCATATACATATATATGCATGCAAATGCACACCTATATATCTATACACAATATATACATATATTAATGTGTAAATAAGTGTGTGTGTGTGTGTGTGTGTGTGTGTAGAGAGACAGACAGACAGAGAGACCGAGACAGAGACAACTAGGTAGTACAGTGTATAGAATGTCAGGCCTGGAGTCAGGAAAACTCATCTTTCTGAGTTCTGATCTGGTTTCAGACGCTATGTGAACCTGGGCAAGTCACTTAACCCTGCTTGCCTCAGTTTCCTTACCTGTAAAATGAGCTGAAGAGGGAAATGTCAAACCACTCCAGTATCTTTGCAATGAAAACCCCAAATGGGGTCACAAAGAGTCAGACAAGACTGAAATGGCTGAACAACAACTTGAAACCATAGAAGGCACAGGTACAGTTTCCCTTAGAGAGTAAAAGTGCTGGAAGGGAATTTTTGAAGTCTACTCTCCTCTACCTCACAAGTTCCAAGTTGGGCTATGTGAAAAATTCCAGAAAGGGGATTAGGAAGTATTTCAATTTGTCGGATCATGCCGTAACTTCATTGTTCTTAAGTTTTCACTATGACAAAGTTTACTCTGCTTTCAGGTTTATCTGAAATAAATATGATAACACTACTTTTTAATTTTAGTCTGCTTCAAAACACTGTTTAATTAGGCACAGTGCAGCCTTGGAAAATGTAATAAACAGGAAAGTGATATTGATTTTTTTATTATCGCCTTAATTGTAGATTTAGATGTGTTAAAACTGAAGCCGTCTTCCAGCTGCAATGTCTAATGAACTCCAAGATCAAATAAGGTCTTGCTAATTACGGAGTTAATGAGAACAAGTTCAGAGGCAGAGCTGTGTTAGTAATTACATGTTTCCAAGGCTCTCAAAGCTAGATAAGATCCCAGTTTGTAGCTCCTTGCCTTTCTTCCTCTAGACCATCACTCATGGAAGCCTACCTTGTTAGCTGCTCTCTGTTCATCTTGTGCTGCCTCATGGCATTGACCTATGGCCAAGTAACAGTGGAGCTTCAAGGCTTCAAAGGCTTTGGGAAGGGGAAAGCAGGTACTACACAGGATTTAGAATCAAACAACCTGGATTTGAATAGTGGTGGTGTGTCTTCCTAACCAAGTGACCTTGGGTAAGTCATTTTCATCTTGGGATCTTCATCTGCAAAATGAGAATGTTGTCCTATATGACCTCCTAGGTCCCTTCCTACTCTAAATCTATGACCCTACAATGAATTTGGAATCCCTCTCAATTCCATATGTAACGTGATAGGAACTATCTAAAACATGACAAAAGGAAGGCATGTTTTTGACTCTAAGAAAAAAATTGGGGACAGAAAGGTCACTCAGTTTCCCTGTCCTTCATTTAAGCCCATAGATATAACCTTAAAGGAAAAATGAGCTCATGAATCAGACTATCTCCAATACTTACTTATTCTCTGGATATTTTGAAATTCTTTTGACCAAGTCAATGTAGTTGAGAAAATATTAATTTTAATGTACCAAATATAGACTTAAAACAATACCCAGCCACAAAACCAAAAACAGCTTCAATCTGGACTGGTTTAATGTCTTTCAGTGTTATTTCAGTATTTTCCAAAAATGCCAAATCAAATCAGATGAGATAAGATTTGTAAAATGCTCAGCTGTGTGCCTGGAACACAGTAAGTGATTAATAAATGTTTATTTTCTTCCCTTTTCTCTCCCACTACTTTGCCCCAAAGAACAGTCTACTTTGGCATTTTAGATAAATACAGTCCGGTAGGGTGATTTGGGCATTATTTATATTTGCTAATGTTTGACTCATTTTGCCTTTTGCAAACTAGAGGAACCATCCTGTCAAGAGAGTCACCGGCCTTCCCTCAGTCCAGTCTTGTGCGGTTTATCTAGTAGAAGTTTACCCTGTGAGGGGGCCTAGGAACAGATTCTGGGTACATTGTAGGCTACACAGGGTATCACAGAATTTCTACAAATGAAGAGTAAACAGAACACTTGTAAATCGCCCCCTCACTCTATCACGTAACCTGAAAATAAGAACGCCCTACCTAGTGTAATTCTGCCTCCCTAGTGGGCAGCCAGGCACTGCATTTAGACCCTTGCCCTCTAGTAGCTAGTAATCTAATATAGAAAGCATCAATGAAGACACATCCTGAAAGAAACTCATCCCATCGCTAACCTACCAGATGCAGGGGTTTGCATGTAGTACAGATGTACAGCTGCACCTCCCTCTTTTCTCCTTGTCCCAGAACATTCTCTCCTGGTATACCCTAGGCTCCCACCATAGTACCCCAAGGCTGACCCCTGTTCTTTCTGTCTCCATGCCTTTATTTGTGCTATCCCCTCATACTTTTTCTCTTTCTTCTTCTACCTGTTCAATTTTCACTCATCTTTTAAAGTTTAACCTGAAGTCTGTAAGCTTAGAATTTGTTTTTTGATAACTATACTTCAGTCAAATTGATTTCCTTTGTCATTCTATGTATTTTGCTTTATGCCTTTAAACATATTATCCTGAGAAGGAGCTCATAGGCTTCACCTACCTGACAAAGGTCTCCTTTAACTTATAACTCAAAAACCATCTCTTTGCCCCCTTCGATTTCACATAGAATCTTATACCTCTTTCAGGAACTTGTCTTATAAGATAAATGGGCCAAGGGATAAAAGACTCTACCTTACCCACCATTTTGTTATCGTTTAGTCATTTTTCAGTCACGTCTGATTCATTGTGACCCTATTTGGGGTTTTCTTGGCAGAGATACTGAAGTGGTTTGCCATATCCTTTATCAGTTCATTTTACAAATAAGGAAACTGAGGCAAATAGGACTAAGTGACTTGCCCAGGGTCACTTAGCTACTAAGTGTCTGAGGTTGAATTTGAACTCAGGTCTTCCCAACTCCATGTGCCACTTAGTGACTTTCTTACCATTTCTTCCCCCAAACACTTAAAAAAATGACCTGCATAAATAGAACAGGCACTTAATAGATATTTGTTGAATTGATTTTTTTAAAGTAAATATTTGTAAGAACAGATGCAGGAAGAGTCTGGCAGTACTGGTATAACCAAGCAAGTCATTGTAAGTGCTAGACAGATCTCTAAGATTAGAAGTTGCAGGGCAGGGCATGATCTTCACTGGCAAAGAGAGTTATTCTTATCAGGAGGTCCATATATCATTGAAGTCACAGGTCCATAAAAGAAATCTTTTTTGACTACCAAAAAAAATTGTAGACTACCCTACCTTGGTCTACTCTTCAAATATAAGAAATAATAGTTTCTTTTGCCATTTAAATAGGCCATTCATGTGAGTTATTTATTGTGTTTAATAATCACAGAGAGCCAGAAATATCTCTGAGAAGTTGATTTTCCTCAGATGTGTCTTAAATGATGATTATGACTTAAACTGATGACTGAAAAAAATAAGTTTATTTCCAAGTGACGTTGATGCTTTGGACTCTGCCCTATCTCCTTTCTCTTTACTTTCTCATTCCTCACCTGTTCCTCTTTTTTCCTGAGTAAAGACTTCACTCAGGGTGACAGAGCTCAGACCTTTTTTGCTTCAACTATATTTCCAGGCCCTAGCTGACTCTGGGCACTACAGTTGCTTGGAAATATCTCTGGGGAAAAGTTCAGTTTCAGAGAGGTCCCCTGACCCTTCTCCCTCCATTGGGGGGCTGCTGTGTTTTCAGATGTAGTGGACCCGGTAGGGGGTTAATCCCCTCAGCAAACATTATATCCTTTCCTGACCCACTTATGCGCTGGAATCAAGGGTAAAAAATTTCTTTTGAAGTTTTCCTTCCCTTCTTTGTTTGTACATCACAGATTGAAGGCTAACCTTGGCTCCCCAGTGAGGAGCTAGGCTGAGGAGATGAGGAGCCAGGCAGTGACTAACAGATTTCCTGTACTACTTCTCGCCAGAAAATATGGGATTGCTAGTCGTAGTGAGGGTCTCCAATAGCATCAAATCAGGGATTATGCTTCATTTTTTTTCTATAAGGCAAGAAGTCATTTACTTCAATAGGGTTAAAATAAGCCTGGGCATACTCAAGATTCAATTTTCAAAGGTAAAACAAAAAGTCTACATAAGGTTTATGGAGACTTAGGACTCAAATCTCTTGACAACTTGTCAGTGATGTATGTTTGAATTAAGACATTAGTAGCTAAATTCTTACGACATTGCAGAGCTTACTAAAACTGGTTGGCCATGGAAGAACTATTATCATTTATTTTAAAAGAGGGCTGTTAAATTCAGCCAGCTCTTCTATATTCCCAAAGCTTTTTTAAAAAATTTAAATAGTGTTTTATTCCCTATATACTCTTTTTTGCATCATATAAGTATATTTTTCTCATGCTACTGTTTGGGTCTTCATGTATTATACATTATGTGGCCATTCATTCACTGTTTGCAAATCAGAAGCAGGTTGTTGGCAGCAAGTTCACAGTATAGATGTGTGGGGGAATGGAAATTATTACTGCTGTTAATATTGCAAGGAGAATTAATGTTTTCTTTTTCCGATGCCCAGAAACAGCTTCCTAATAATTTGTATTAGCTGTCCTACCTCGATATGTTAGCATTGTTTTATTGTCTCCATTTCAGATGAGGAAATTGAGGCAAATCAAATTAATCAAGTGGCATAAGATGCACACCTGTCAGGGAATGAAATGGACGCTAGTTTCCAGAGTCCAGTAAAGTACTGACCCTCAAATCCTGATCTTTAATCCCCTGCTGGCCTTGGATGCTATATATATATATATATATATATATATATATATATATATGCATACACACACACATATATATATATGCATACATACACACACCTATATATATATATATGTATGTATGTGCATAGAAAACAATAAGCTATTCTTCTCAGGTATTCAGGGTTATTCTGTACCTAAGGAAAAGAAACAACAATATTTTGGATTTGTGTAATGTTCCCAAATGAATACCTGCAGACCATTGTTCTAATTTTACAGATGAGGTAGATGAGGCATAGGGAAAAGTTTTCCTAATAAAGAGGAAGCGTACTACTTACTCTTATAAATGGTGAGCCAGGTTCTCCATTTTGCATTAGACAAATCTTTTGCTGCCTTTTAAAAGTTTAGTACTCATAATCATTCACATTTGTTTAGCATGGAGATTTGCAAAGTACTTTACATATATTATATCAATTGATCTTCCCAACAACCCTGTGAGGTGGGTGCTGTTATTTTTCTCATTCTACAGAAAAGGAGACTAAACCTCAGAGAGATTAAATGACTTGTTCAGAGTCTCACAACTAGTGAGTATCTAAAGTAGGATTCAAATGAGTAAAACATAAACTGCTTGAGGGCAGGAACTGTCTGATTTATTTTTGTGTCCTCAGTACCTAGCACAACACCTGGCCAATAGTAGGTGATTAACGCATGCTTGCTGGTTGATCAATAGATTCCTGAGTGCACTGTAACTCAGTATCACTTTCACAATGCTTGGGTTATCCAGAATCTAGCGCCACCAACATAAGCAGTCTGGAGAGAGTTGCTGCAATATAACATCAAATATATTTCGGTTGGTCTGTGGGTTGAACATTCACTTTTATTATTGATTTACTTCATAAGAAAATCCTTCAGTTGAAAGGGGGGAAGAATCTGGAGTAGATTTAATAGCATTCAACAAGCTAAAGTTTCCCCATTATAATTTAATTTTTTGTGTGTGGATAGTTCTTCCTGCTTAACGAAATGTTGCCAGAACTATTCAAAAGTGACTTGCCCAGGTTCACATAGCGTCAAAAGTGGGCATGAGGCATTGGCTATTAATGAAAAGTTAAACTTTTCAAAGACCTTGGCGAAAAAACTTATATACCATGAGATTGTTTAGCATTGTCTTCCAGATGAAAGTGCATTATTTTGATTCTTTTCTGTAGCACTGCAGGATTTCTTCTGCAAAAGGTATCTGTCTCAAAATCCTGCTTTTTAGGAAATTCTGGAAGGTGAATATCTGACTTGTTCAGGACTTCTCCTAAGCTAAATTCCTCTGCAAAGAAAGTTAGAATGTGTTAGGATAATAGATATTTTTCTAGATGTTGGTATGAATGGGAATTGAAATGCATACTACTGGAAATTCTGAATGGAAGAAACTTTGTTTCTGAGACCATAGAGTGGAAAAAAAAAAACTAATGTTAATAGTATACTTCAAGAAATGATTTCTTTATCTTTTTTTACTATTCTTTGACTTTTACATTGCCTTCATTTCAAATATAACTTTCCCCTATCCGGAAAGCTACCCCTTCTAACTAAGTATAAAAAAAAAAGAATCAATTTAGCAAATCCAACCAACACAACTACTGAGTCTGGGAATATCCGAAATGTCTCACACCCATCGCCCCCACCTCTGCAAAGAACAGTGAGAAGTGCATTTTCTCATCTCTTCCCCATGGGCAAATTTGATCATTGTAATTACACAGCATATAATGAATGATATGTCTTTCTGTCCCCTTCTCTTTTCATTTATATTATTTTAGTCAATGTGCAAATTGCTTTCCTAATTCTGCTTATTTGATTCTATATCAATTCGTGCCATACTTCTGTGAATTTTTCATATTCATTGCTTCCTAAGGCATGTTAGTATGCTATTACATGGATGTACCACAGGTACAACTGTTTCCCAATAAATAGGCATCTATTTTATTTACGGGTTGTTGGTCTTACAAAAACAAAAACATCATGCTGCTAAGCATATTTTGGGCAGCTAGGTGGAGCAGTGGATCTAGTGCCAGTTCTGGAGTCAGGAAGCTTCATCATCTGGAGTTCAAATCCGGTCTCAGACCCTTCCTAGCTATGTGACCTTGGACAAGTCACTTAACCCCCCTTGCCTCAGTTTTCTCATTTGTAAAATTAGCTGGAAAATGAAATGACAAATCATTCCAGTATCTTTGTCAAAAAAACCCCAAATGGGGTCACAAAGAGTCAACAATTAAAAAACCAAAATGAATACTTGGGTTCATATGCAACCTTTTCCTCTCTTTATCTACATAGGGGTATATGCCTTCTAACAAGATCTCTAGGACCAAATTATGAATATTTTATTCACTTTCTTAGAATAATTTCAAATTTCTTCAAGAATTGTCATTAAGGCTAGAGGAGTTTGTTGAGACCCTGGAAACATGGAGCAGGGACAGAACAGTACTGAAGACAGAGATACCCAACCATAACTCCATTTAACCCTCACAAGGACTTACACAAAGGTGCCCAGGTGCCATCATTATACTCAAGGGTGACATAGCCCTTTAGGGCACACTGTTGAAATGCATTAGAGTAAACTGTCTGTATGCCAGTGGTATTCTGTAAGAGTATCCCCAAATACTCTGCCTGTCCTTAAAGTCTAGCCTCAACAGCCTTAGAAGTAACACTGCATGCCTTTTATTATCACAAGTTTAAAAATGTCTTTTATTTTTGTTGTGCATCCCTCTTGGTTCCTTCCTAGAGATTCCTTTCAGCACTTTTGTCTGCTTTTAAATCTGTGTGTTTGGTTCACCCACTCCCAATGAGCTCAAATAACCAGAAAGGAAAAAGCCCTTCCTTCCCCCTTCTGCTCCCACCTCCTCATTCCTTTTTCCCCAAGGAGACAGAAGAGAGAAAGATTAAGATGTAAGCTGGCCAGATAAGCCTGGAACTGGGTTTATTACTAGCGTTGAATAAGGATACAAGAGTATAAAGGCAGGCCTGCTTTATTGGAGCTGGAGCAAGGTTGGTGGGAGACCTGAGATGATTGTGTGCCACTCCAAGAAGGGATGTTCCATTAATTACACATTAACCATGTGCACTGAGTAGGAGGTAGAGGATAAAAAATGCAGATGTTTCTGCAGCCTGGCAGAATGAGAACGGCTCTTGATCCTGTCAAAAGAACATTTTGAATCAAAGGGGCTTCATGGGAGTCAAAGAAAGGGTTTTGTGGGCTAGTGCTATGGTGCCGCCTTTTAATCATTAAGCCCTTTTATAGCGGTAAAATGAACATCCATTGTCATGGCCACTCCAATGAGGCCATCAGACCTGGTGAAAAGGGAATACTTTACTGCAGAAGGCACTAAAACCGGACACAGGCAGGCCCATGGCTGGAATTCCAAAGGCCGGCCCAGCAGTTCATCACAAAGAGAGAAAAGGCAGGGCAGGTGAGTTGGCTTCAATTGCTTTCCCTCCACGACCCCCTTCTTACAAGCTGAACCTACCCTAGTAGAATGGACGACCTCACTTTACAGGCTGGCAGTTCCCTTCTTTTGTTTCCCCCATGAGGTTTTACTGGCTCCTGTTTAATTTTCACTGTTCTTTAAGCAAAGATGATTGAAATGGTATTTCTTAATGGCAATTCTTAATCACTTTTCTACAGTTAGGATAAAGTCATTAGTATTGGGAGAAGAATGGATTATATCTTTTCCTCCCCTTCTTTATTCGAGTAACTAAACTCTATTTTGCCCCAAAGGAGCAAAAATTTCCTTTTCCATCCAGTCAACCTTTCAAATCCAATGTTCCAAAACAAACTCAATTTCTCCCTTTAAAACTCCCCCCTCCAAATTTCCCTATTATTGTTGCAAAAACCACCATCTTCTCAGTACCCCAGGCTCACAATCTATGTATCATCCTTGACTCCTCACTATCTATTGCCCCACCTGTACCCAATCACTTGCCAAGACCTGTCAATTCCACTTTTGTAACTTGACTCAAATATGCCCCCTTCTCTCCTAGGATACTGCCACCACCTTATTATAGACCCTCATCACCTGCAATGACCTGCTGATTTTTCTGCCCTAAATCTCTTCCCACCCCTCTAATTCATCCTCTATTCAGTCACCAAAATAATTTTCCTAAAGTTCAGGTCTGGCCATATCAACCCTTATTCAATAAATGCCAGTGGCTCCTCATCACCTACAAGATTATACATAAAATCATCTACTTGGTATTCAAAGCCTTTCATAACCTAGGTCTCCCTCCTCCAATTTCCCAGTCTTCTTACACTTTGCTCCCTACCATGTATGCTTTGATCAAGTGACATTAGCTTCCTCATTGTTCCACCAACAAGACACTGTTTCTTGTCTCTGATCATTTTCTCTAGTTGTTTCTCATGCCTGGAAGGCTCTCCCACCTCATTGCTGCCTACTGGCCTCCTTCAAGTTCCAACTAGAATTCCGTCTTCTGAAGGAATCTTTTCCTAACCCCTCTTAATGCTAGTGATATCCCTTTTTAAATTTTTTCCTATTTATCCTGTATAGAGCTTCTTTATATACACTTGTTCCCTTTTCTCTCTCATTAAGTTGTGAATTTCTTCCAGCTAAAGACTGTCCTTTGCCTCTTTTTGCATTCTAGAACTGTTAGCACAGTACCTGGCACAAGGTAAGCGTATAATAAATGTTTATTGACTGACTGCTCAAAATACTCTAGTGGTTCCCTGTTAAGGATCAAGGATCCTTAACTTTCTGAGGATCAAGATCTTGATGATGTAGTTGACTAAGGATCAAGAACATACTCCTTTATTTGGTGTTAAAAACCCTGCACAACCTTCTCCAATCTGCCTTTCCAGGCCAACTACTTATTATTCCTTTCTGTCCACTCTACAGTAGTCAAACTCACCTGCTTTCTGTTTCTCATCTACAGCATTCCAACCCCACTTCAGTGCCTTTTTGTTAGCAATCTCCCATGCCTGGAATTAACTCCATTCTCATCTTTACCTCTTGAAATCCCCAACTCTTTTCAAGTGTCAATGCAAGGACTACCTTCTTCATGAGATTTTTCCTGATCTCCCCAGCTGTTAGTGCATCCTATCAAAAATAAGTTTATATTTTTAATATATTTTCGTGTACTTCTATGTGTACATGTCTCTTGCAATAGAATGTCATTTCTGTGAGGCCAAAGACTGTTTTATGTCTGTTTATTTCCAGAGCCCAGCACAGTGCCTGAAACATTATAGGGATCCTTTAAATGCTCATTGAATGATTTTTATTTTTTAAGGGAAGAGAGAGGTCATGTTCTCTAATTTTAACAATAAGGTTTTAACATTGACCACTGTAGGCAACAGGATTTTTCTTGCCTCTCCATGTCAGTTGCATCTCCATCAATATGTGTGTTCCTATAACTGTACATTGTTTTCTTCATTCTTCCTTCAAGTCTTCCCATGTTTCTCTGAATATTTTGTATTAATCATTTCTTAAGCTATAGCAATATTCTATTACAGTCATACCCCATAATTTGCTCAATCATTCCTTAATCCTGGGCAAATACTTTATTTTCAGCTTCTGTTACCAAAAACAAGGCTCTTATAAGTATCTTTGTACATAGGGGTCTTTTCTGGCTATTATAATCTCTTTAGGATTAGTTCTAGTAGTAGAATCTCCAAGTCGAAGGATACAAAAAGTTAAGTAACTTCTTTCACATAGTTTCAAATTTTTTTCTGGAATGGCTGAATCAGAGCCTTTCTATCAGTAGTGAATTAGATTGCCTGCCTTCCTACAAACCCTTCAACAGCGAATCTTTATGTTTTTTACTAATTTGAAAAGGTATGAGGTGAATTTCCAGGTTGTTTTCATTTGCATCCTTTCAGGTGATGATCAATTTAATTTCTTCTTTTGAAAGTTGTTCTTTTGACTATTTATTTGGTTCTTATTCTTACCTATTTTTGTTAAATTCCCTGTGGATTTTGGCTGTCAGATTTTCCCCAACCTGTATATTTTCTTCTGATTCATTGCATTGATTTTATTTGCATAAAAGTTCACCTTTCTTATTGAAAGAGGTTAAATGAGACAGCCACATTTGTGATGATTAACTTTCATAGACTTGGCTCTCCTTAGCAAGGCAAGGTTCTAAGACAACTCCAAAAGGCTCATGATGGTACATGCAATCCACATCCAGAGAAAGAATTATCGAATTTGAATGCAGATCAAAGCACACTATTAGCTCGCTCTTTTGTTTTTTTTTCTTCTTTCACATGCTTCATTTCTTTGGTTCTAATTCTTCTTCACAACATGACTAATGTGAAAATATACTTAATATGAATGTACATGTAGAGCCTACATCAGATTGCCTGCCGTCTTGGGGAGGGAGTATGGGAGGCAGGGGGAGAAAATTTAAAACTCAAAAGCCTGTAGAACTGAATGTTGTAAACTAAAAATGAATAAATGAATTTTTTTTAAAAGAAAGAGGCCAAATGAGACTATAAACTTCCAAGCAGATATTAGTCTGCATTGGTAAAAGAAGCATCTTCATTAGGAGTACTCTACACCAATCAAATCACAGATCTGGAACAAATAGATAATACAGATATAAGCATAATTACAGGCCTAGATGAGTTACAGGTAGAGGTATATGTATACATATACATGCATAGATTACAAATACACATGTACATATTCATATACATACATATATACACACAATCACACATTTACATACACATATAACCATAGCAAATGGTCTTGATTAGAACTTGTCTGGTGGCATAAGACACACAGTAAAAGTAAGTTAGGTACTTTTGAAAACACCATTTATTCTTTTCATCTTGGGCAATAAATTTAGCAAATTCCTACTTTGCTTTATTAAATGTTTCCCAACTGACCTAAAAATGCAATTGCAGCTGCCAAAGTAACTAATGTATCCACAGGGTGTAGTTTATAGATTGGGAGAAACTAGATCATCAAGTAGGGTTATTTTCTGTTGGTGTAAAGTGACAGATTTCAAAGAATGGAAATAACTTCACTTTTCTGAAATGAATTTGAACTTAAAATTTAAGTTCTAATACTTAACACTACAGAGTTTTAAAAATTGCATGTGAACTTTTGAGATGTTATGGAAATTGATTATGTTTGGAAGCTCAAGGTATTCTATAGATAATTTAGATGAACAAATGAAGATTATTAAGAGCACTATTTTGTTTTTTACCACTGGACTCTGGAATGACTCTGGGAGGGAGAGTGAGGCTGACAGCTTCACCTAAAACCAATTCATATTGAAGTCAAGACGTCACCATGACATCACTGTTCCTTTTTAAAAATGAAGAATGAACCACAATTAAGGAGAAGTATAGTTTTAGGTTGTAGGTAGTAGGGAATTAGGCAATAGACAAGGAAAAAATTAAAGATAAATAAGAGATTGGTAAAAAAAAATGGTAAATGGGTTAAAAAATAGAAGATAAATAAGAGATGGGATAAGTTGGAGGAATTGTAATGGAATGGGTTCAGCTTATACAAGTAGATGGTTTGCTTTGATAAGGAGTAGGGTCACCTCTTCATGTGAGATAGGGACAGATGAGGCACAGGACATCCCAGTGATAGCTTATCCAAATTAGTTTCCTAAATTGTTCAAATTGATCAAAAACTCTCCACCTGAAAATAAACTGTATAGACTCAAAAAAATTGCTTTGTTGAATTCCTAGGTTGGGGAACATGTCACTTTAAGGTATAATGCTTCCATTGTTATACAAGTTATAATTGTGAGAAAACAAAAGGAATTCATATATACAATATGTAACATCTACGCATTCGTGTACACAGTCAATCACCTGGCATTTATCAAGTCCCTACTATGTGACAGGCATGAGAATAGGGCCTGAAATACAAAGATAAGTTTTTGTCCTTAAGCATGTTATTTTGCAAAGGGAGACAACGCATATATTTCTAAGTATATTCAAAATATTAAAAAAAAAAGCAAGTACAAGGTAATTAGGAGAAAGCAGTTGCAGCTGGGAGAATAAAGGAAGGTCTCGTGTAGGATGTGGCACTTTAGCTGAGCAGTGAAGGAATCTGATGATTCTCATAAGCAGAGATGAGGAAGGAGTGCATTCCAGGGAGGGGAAACACACTGTGCAGACACATGGAGAGGCAAGATGTAATATCATGTAGTAGAAACAGCAGGACTTTCTTTTGTATCTGTTGTTTGAGTGCTCACTAGTCAAATATTTTACTTGTAGTTTTTTTCTAAAAGAATGCTTCAAATAGCTCCTTTTTTGGTTGCTGGTGGTCAATCTTTGTGTGCATAATTAGACTCAGGTTTACAGGTACGTCAATTTGCGTTGCTGCAGGAACACCTTTGCCTATTAGAATATACTATTCCATTAGTTTCTGTGATTTCTCATGATTTTGTATAAAGTTATGTTATTCAGATATCCTTCTGAAGGTCTTTCTTCTGGCTATCTGCAAAATTTTCTGTGTTAGGGGCCAAGCTCTGGACCGTGGCCCCCTGAGGAGCCTGGAAGACGCCCCGGGTGTGAACCCGCCTTCGGGTGCTGGGACCGCCAATACGGGAGCTGGCTCCGCCCTCAGGGAGGAACATGGGAGGA